>JAPEBW010000179.1:0-76414 GCA_027405785.1 Ophiocordyceps robertsii
TTGGACCCTTCCGGGTTACCACGCCCAACCTTTCTTCCATCAAACAAAGCTTCTCTCCCGAGCCAACTCGCAATTACATATGTACAGTACAATACTGTACAACATTACCTGCCCAACCTGTGGATGCGGCAACTAAAGTTTTCATCTCAACGCCCTCACGCGGGCCGAGGAGCGGCCGGTGCATGTGGCCACTGACACGGCCGGCCCGGATCCCTTGCCGGGTCTGCCAACGGCCGTGTTCCGGGAGCCTCACAATACGTTGCCTTGTTGTACGCACACGCCCACATGCTGTGCTCTGTGCAAAGCAGTGTCTATATATAACATAAACCTGTGGTCCGGACGGCACGCTCCCGCTACTCGTTGCACCATTGCCGAACAACGGAAATGACAGTTTGTTCGAGCGAGCCAACCAGGCCCGGAGCGAGTGCGACGCACCCAGCCTCCCCCCGTGATACATGCTGTCATTGCAATTCCGGGGCAACGACCACGGCTTTTGGCGTCCCCAGGTGACGCCCGTGGGCGTGCAGGCGAGCCGCTGCACTAGTGCCATTGCATACATACATTACATTGCTGCCGCCGACGACGCGAGGTGGTTTCCATTCCGTAACCACCATCTGTACCCTAGCCAACGCATGCACCTCAAACAGCAAAGCAAATCAGACGACCTTGCGCTGCCCGCCTGCATATGCTCGCCTCTCGTACGGTATCAGGGTTTGATGACGCTCTCCAGGGGTACGCCCCAATACCAGCTCGCCACAGCCATGCCGCCGACGCTCATCATTGACGCCATGAGGAAGTTGACGTCGTTGTTGTCCAGCAGGTCCCAGCCACTCTCGATGACCCTTGACGGCCGCTCGTCCGAGAAACTCGACTTGCGATGCTTGGACCCCGATCCGGGCTTTGCCGCTGTCTCGTGCTCATCGTCCACGGCAGAGGTATCGAGCTGCTCCTTTGCTTCGCTACCTTGTCCGCTCAGTGCCGCCGCCTTTGCCTCGGCGCGCTTCGTCGAGCCGCCAACAGCCCTCTCGGCGCCGCTAGAAACCAAGACACGGTTGCCGCCTTCGCCCTCGACAATCTTGCCGGAGCGCGCATCCCTCACGGATCGCTGCAGAGTCGCTCCGAGGAAGCTGTCGAGCACGCTGCCCAGCGCGCCCCAGACGACCATGAAGCCCATAAACACCCTGCGCTGCTGCGTTGTCCATGGCATGCCGCCTCCTAGCGTGGATGCCGTCTCCGGGCTACACGCTGGCAGGAAGAGCATGGCCGTCGTCACAATTACCATGGAGCCAAACAGTCCTGCCGCGAGTCCCATCAGAGTGACGCCTCCGTTTGTCCCTCGGGGCACCTTGCGCAGAGTCGGGGATGTGATGAGTCGCGGCTCACTGCTCGACAAGATGCCGAGCTCGGAACTAAACGTGTCGGCGGCCACGGCGGCGTAGTTTGCGATGAGCCCGACGATGAGGATATCTCCTCCCCACGAGAAGCACATTGTGCCCTCGGGCTTGGGGGCATCGGGGCTGGCGTAGGCGGCTGCTCTTGAACGGAGCTGGTACGCATGCAACAGGGAGAGGATGGAGCCCATGAGCGAGTTGGCGAAGACTGTAGTGTCGTGGTCAGTGTTGATGCCCGATCCAAAAGGGACGGCGCATACGCACCCTGAACATGTGTCCGGGGCCCTTCTCCACCAGATGTGCCTCTTGAGTGAACGGTCAAGGTGGCCTTGACATTTTCCTTGACCTGGCACACCAGTCAGCAGGCATGCTCTTTTCCCGGGCTCAAACATCGGCATACATGCGTCACTCGAGTTCCGGCGAGGAAGAAGACAACGAGGAGGACGGCGGGCAGGTTCCACGGGTGGTAAGCATGGGCAATGGCCGACAGAGCTCCGGCCACGATGCCGGCCGGGGTCAGCGACTTCTTTTGCCAGGCCCGCCCGACGAGCAGGGCGATCAAAGGAATCGCAAATATGGGCTTCATGATGGATGTCGTTTGGGACAAGCGTGGACGAGTTGCGCCGTGGAGCTGCGATACTATCGAGTCCACGCCGAATTGACGTCAGGATAAACGGTTGGGGCCGTTGGGTTTTCCTCGGCCAGTACGGGAGGGGTACTGGGTACTTGCGGAGGCTGGCAAATGCTTGGCTGTTTGAGGTAAATGGAAGTAAGCTCTCACGCACGGGGCGAAGCGGAAGCCTGAATCATATTCGCCCATATCTTCATCGTGATTAACACAAATGTGTGAGTAGTAATTTCTCAGGCATTAGGACCAAGATTTGCAGTCTAGAAAAAAGGGTCTGGAGGGTGATTCGAAGGACATCGAACGTTGAGTTTTGATATCCGAGAGATGAGTTCCTGTGCACTGTGCTCTCAGTACACACTCAATGTGCATGGCAGAGGGCAGAGGGCGAAGCATCAAGACGCCATGAATGAGGCTGAGAGGCTCGCTTTGCTGTTCCCTGCCGACTACCATCAGTATTTCGAACAGTTGAATTGTTTCTTCCAAGTTCAATGCAAAATTGAACCCCGGTTCATGACATGGGCTCCACGAGACTGCACAGTGCGAAATTCATTGACAGCACTATCCTAATCGATAACCGTCTGGGCGGGACAAAATTTTCCCGCCAACGTCACAGACCTGCAACGATTCCTCCAACGCATCCAAACACGCCTCTGTCCGCTGCTCCTAGCCATGGTTTCTCTCGAGCTGGCCAGCGATCAATTCACAATTCTGCCAATTCGCATGCCGGCAGCACCCTCCTTTCCCAAAACAGCCATCCACGAAATCCGAGTCCGACGAAACGCACCCAAGATTCCCACGGAAAACGATGCCCGGAGTCTGTTCTTGAAGAACGTCCCTACAGACAGCACAGAACCGCACTTTAGAGCCGTATTTACCAGTCTTGTCGGCGCAGGGCGCTTCGAGAGCATCGTATTTGATGACGAGAAGACATGCGCGCTGCCCATCGACCCTGCGCACGCCACAACGGTAAAGGGCTTCGCACGGAAACGCAAGAGAACCGATGTGGACGCGGAGGACCGGGGCCGCCAAGTCGAGGCCTCGCAGCTGCCGCAAATATGGACGCGTCGACTACACACTAGTGGCGGAACGGCGGTCGTTTTACTAGCCGACGAGAAGAGCGTCCAGCTCGTGCTCAAGGCCATTGCCAAGCTTCAAAAGACAAACAAGTACCCTGTCTGGGGCGAGGGTCTCGCCGATCAAGTGCCCTCTCTAGGTGCGCCGTGGATATCGTCACACTTGCAACTCTGCCGGAGCGACAAGGTCGATACGCAGAGTGCCGTACACGCCTTCTTCAACGTCTTCAACAGCAAGGAAAAGGAGGCAGCAGAACTGGCCAAGAGACTGCGCAATGAGCCGGACGAGGATGGCTTTGTTACCGTCACGCGCGGCGGCAGGGCCACGCCCGCAAGTCGCCACGAAGCTGAGGAAGCGAGGCAGAAAATGGTGGACCGGCAGGCCAAGAAGAAGTCTGAGCTGAAAGACTTTTATCGCTTCCAGCTCCGTGAGAGGCGGAAACTGGAGCAGGCCGCTCTTCTGAGACGCTTCGAGGACGACAAGCGAAAGGTCGAGGCGATGCGGGAGAAGAGAGGCAAATTCAGGCCCGAACGATGAGTCTGCCGTGACATGAATAGGCCCGCATTCGCAGTATGTCTCCATTTCTCATTCTTTTCCCGTCTGCACACTTCCCTCCACGACCTATTTGGTCCATCATGATGACGCCGCGGGGCCATCGAAACCCGACGGTAGATTGGGAACAATCCTGATCAGCCCTGGGTAAATGCCGAAAAAAACCGCGTTAAAACAATCTTCTCAAACATGTCTGAGACTCTCTTGGAGGGACTATGCAATGAATGCTCTGCTTTTTCGCTTCTGTGAGAAGAAAGACTAACGGTCCCTGAGGCATCAGTCGCCGAGAACCCTTCTCGTGGCCAGGCGCCGCCCTGCACAAAGCCGGAGAGGGTGCGCCCAAGCACCCGCCGAGGTGCCAAGGCTGGGAAGCAGGCGTCTGCTTTATCCACTGAGCATGACATGGGAGCTGGCATGCGATTCTCCCGGCGAGCCAGGTGTCTACCCGAAGCTGGGGGGAATGCACCTCTAGGACGCCATGGTCAGCCTCCACCCTGGAGAGACTACGTGACAAAAAGGCGACTACAAAAGTGGTTGCAGCGCTCGTGGAACACGTCTTATGGCTCAGAGGCGTGGCGAGAAAGGCGCCTCGCGGAGCTACCCGAGACGTCCCGCGTCCACCAAGCTATTGACGCATTGAGTGGTCGAGCCTCTTGGCTGCCTTTTCGCATAGCAACTAAATATATCATTCATGCGCTCCTCGTAATGCATCGGTGGCTTGTCTACCTGTCTGTCTGGCTGGAGTGATAGGTCGGGCATCGATGCTCGAGATGGCTTAGTCATACATTGTTTACTTTGTCTGCCCAGCAACCACGGAGCGATAGCACTTTATTCCCTGGGCAGCTGAAAGCAACGACGAGCCTCAACATTCCTGCTTCTGCCCGTACACTGGACAAGCGAGCTTCTAGACGCGAACCTTTGGGCTTTGCGCCCTCTTGCATCCCCTGCGAGCCACAATGATTGACACGGAAAACCTCTGCACAGCGTCGCTATACATCAACAACCAGCTCGTCTCGAGAGGACTCCTGCGCGATGGCCAGACGATTGACTTTGCGCAAATGGCCGGCGACGCCGCGACGACGGCGGGTCGCATAATAAGCGTCGTCAATGACCTGATTCTGCGGCGCGACGTAAGGACTCCCGGGACGCACGACGAGACAGACGTTGACGAGCTCTACAGCGAGATGCCGAACATCGCGAGTCGCTTTCCGTGGCCATGCGCAGCCTGCGCGCCGAAAACCTCAAGCACGCCGGCGACGTCGCTCGCCTGACGGATAAAAACGCCGAGGAGAAGCGCCGGGCCGAGATTGCGTCGGCGGCCGAGGCGGCCTTGAGGACGCAGCTCAAGTCGGCCGAAGCCACGGCCCGCGGCCAAAAGGACGAGATTGCCCGCGTCAAGGCCTTGGTGTCGCAAACGCGCTCGGCTTGCGCGACCGAGGTGCGGCGGCGCGATCGGCAGATTGATACGCTCAAGAAGCAGCTCGCGGAAGCCGGTCGATGGCGCGGCTCCAGGGCCAACCCATCCGTCACCACCATTCACGTCACGGGCCATGTCGGGGCGGGAAAGGCATCGCCGGCGCGGACAGACAGCCCGAGAAATGGCGAGTGCAGCCTACGAAACGAGACGAACGCCTTCTTGGCGAAGCTGGCCCAGGACCTGAGCGAGGAGAACGAAACGCTCCTCAGCGTCATGCAGCACACCATGGCCCAACTCCGAGACATGAGCGGATGTCCAGAACAAGAGCGGCAAGAGTCGGACGTGGTCAAGCGGCCGAGCTGCGACGAGCTGGTGGCAGAACTGGCCTCGGTTGCGGATCACATGCGCAACATCCTGACGAACCCGTCCTTCGTGCCCATTGAGGAGGTCATGGTGCGCGAGGAGGAAATCAGCCGCCTCCGGTCTGGCTGGGTCAGGATGGAGAGCCGGTGGAAGGAGGCGGTGCGTCTGATTGAGGGCTGGCGCAAGCGCATGGCGGCGAGCGGGAGGCCGGTCTGTGACGAGGACCTCAAGATGGGTCTGCGGCTGAGCCCCGTGCGCGTCAACGACGCCGACGAGGTCAAGGAGACTTTGGACATGGAGCTCTCGGCCGTGGCCGAGGAGGACGAGGACGATGTCGACATTCCCCACGAGTCGCCCTGTCCGCCCGGCCACGACCGTGTCGAGCTGGTTCCCGAACCTGGCTACGACGACAGCGACGACTTTGAGGAGAACATTACAATCCTGAACCGCGATTCCGAGATGGAGACGCCCACCGAGGCCTCTCTATATCAGTCCTCGCCAGACTCATCGCCTCTGCCCGACCCTCCGCAGCTAAGCCCGCTCCGAAGCTCTGCATCGGCCGGCAACCGCGGCCCGCTGCAGGGCAAGCGCCAACGCCCGCGGCTCGGGGACTTTACCACGATTGTCGAGGAGAAGACGCAGGAGCTGGCCGCCGAGACAAAGTCGATGCGCTCGCTGCCCCTGCGGCAACGGGGCGGCCCGGCTGCGGCACGTCTGCCGAGCAGGGGTCACGAGCCGCAGGAGCGGGCTCGGTCGCCGTCGCACACGTCTCTCGACGAGGCGCTCTTGGCGAAGCCGAGACCGGCGCGTTCTGCGGCGACGGCAGAGCACCGTCAGAGCTCGGGGTCCGAGAGGCTTCTGAGGGAGGAGGAACTCGACCGAGAAGACGACGAGGGCGACGCGCTGGCCAGCAGCAGCGACGAAGACGACACGTCGAGCCGGCCGACGTCGGTCTCGGCCGCTTCCCGCGACGCAAAGCCCGAGCAAAGCCCCCAGCTAACCATGTCATCCATCGCCGCCAAGCTCGCCGCCTCGGAAAAGGAAGCCGACGCAGCCCGCGTCCGCGCCAAGCTCAGGGCCGCCCGCAGCTCGCGCGGCGGCGTCGCGAGGCCCACCGTCGTCCCGGTCGGCGACGCCGCCGCCCCTGCCGCTGCTACCGCTGCCGCCGCCGCAGGGCCCGCACCTTCAGCGCCGGTCGTCGAGGACGTCGATCCCGTAAAGCACGACCTGGTCCCGCCGTCGCCGCCGCCGCCGCCGCCGCACCAGCAACTACCGCTCCCCGGCGACGGCAACGACAACGAGCCCCCCCGCCCCGTCGAGAGGCGCAAGCGCGAGCGCAGGACGAACAAGGCGGCCTCGCGGCGGCGGAGCACCCTGAGCCCGTGGGAGTTGCAGGCGCTCATGTCCGGCGGGAGTGAGACTTGATAACGACACCCCCCCTTTGTTCCCTGGATTTAGCTTTCACATCGTCATGGCCTTTTGCAAAGTCTGCATCCAAGGGCTACACGTAGGTCATGTACGAGTCATGTATGCAAATGGACATCTCGCAGGCGGCGCGGGAGACGCGTGGTATATAGAAAGCGGGCATCATGCTTTACTTTCCTTCCCCCTACATTGACATTGGGCTTCGCGGCCAAGGTCTACGCGTCCAAAGTAAAAGCTGTAGGTTCGCAGCCGCAGACCCGGACACGGCACCTCGCCTCGACGACCCCGAGCGTCGTCCCACGCATGGGCCAACTTCTCCCCATGACCTACCTGGACAAGAGCTGCATGGGCAAGGGGCAAGGTCGCCGGTCCCGACGTAGCCAAAAGACGCTCTCGCGCAAGACCGTGCCATCCAAACGCCGACGTACATGTCGCTGCAGACGCTGCCCTCACCTGTGTCGTGCCTGTGACGTGTGCTCTTCCGACCATTATTAGACTACGCCGACTTGGGCCTGATCGTCACGTCTCTTGAGCGCTCTAGGAATCTCTCGACGAATGGGGAAAAGAGGAGCCAAGTCTTTCGCCGCGTCCCTCTGCGTGTACAGAAACGAGCAGCCCAACATGAGGCTGGTTGCCATTAATTCGCCTTGACATAGTTGCCTAACATGGGGGCCCGCGTCAGCTCCGAGCCTCGTTTGGGCATCAAGAAGGTGGGGGTGTGCAATGAGACTCACCTGGAAACTGCCCCTGCTTCCCTTGCAAGCGGCCGGTCCACCACTCATTCTCGTTCTGCGTCCGTTGCACAATCTCAATGACATCGCCCGTGCGGAAGCTCAGGTCGCCCTCAGCCTGCGCCGAGTAGTCGTACAGCGCCGTCACCGTCTCCACGGGCGGGGCGCCGCTCAACCGGCTGGGCTTCGGCTTGGGAGGCGGCGGCTTGGGCTTGGACGCCGCGATGGCGGACAGGCCCGGGCTCGTAGGCTTGTTGGCGGGAGAGTAGGGGGGGGGCGGGTTGTGCTCGGGCGAGTCGACCGACTGGCGCGAATAGTTGCTGGCCTTGGAGCTCGACGCGCCTGGCCCAGCCGTGAGGAGCGCCGGCTGCTTGCCGCCCTCGAGGGCCGGGCGTGCTCCGTACTTGGGCGGGCGTGGCCGGCCCGTCGTCTTGTAGCGGCAAATGGCCAGGGCCTCGGCGCGTTCTTGGATGTCGCCGCGCTTGTCGTAAAAGGCCTCTTCTATCTCGCGCGTGAGGTCAAAGTAGCCAATGTCGCAGCGCTGCATGCGCTCGTGCAGCGTGTAGAAGATGTTGAGCTGCATGTAGTAAAAGGACTGGAAGAGCGGCTGGATGAACTGGCTCTCGAGGGTGAAGAGCCTGGGCAGCTCCTCCTTGAGGAGATCGTTGAAGTACTCAAACTCTTGCGTGGCCTGTTCCATGTCGCCCTCGGCCTTCCACAGGGCCTTTTCGTCCTTTGCAGTGCGCTCCTTCTTGTCCTGCAGCTTCTTGAAGGCGAGGCGATGCCTGTCGTAGTCGAGCTTCTTGTGTTCGCGCTTGACGACGGTCTTGCGGATGACCTTGATGACGTCGAGCAGCTCGTTTGCCGGCCGAATCACCCTACTGTCAATCATGTCCAGCTCGGGCGCTAGCGCCTCCTGCAACTCCTTGACGATGGCCTCGTACTCCTCGCAGGCGCGGATGCCCTCGGGGTTGCCCTCGGGCTTGATGGAGTCGGGGTCGGACACGCGGCCGGAGATGGGCTTGTAAATTTCGGAAACGGCCTGACTGAACTCAATCTGATGGGCGAGCATGCCGTTGATGGCCTCAAAGTATTTTTTAGACTCATCGTGGAGCTTCTTGGTCTCCTTCTCGAGCTCCTGGAAGCGGCGTTCGGCGTCGATGTAGACGGCGTCTTTTGTTTGTTCGCCAATATTGAACTTTTGCTTGATTTGCTGGGGCGCCTGTCATGATGATGGACCACGGTCAGCGACGGGCCTATGGCTTCGTCGGCGCCGTCGACGCAGTGCGCGAGGCAGAGGCATCAGGCAGAGACAGCAGGCAGAGCGGCAGAGAGAGGCAGAGATGAGGGGCATGTCTCAGAACGTACCCGGGTAAGGCTCCTCTGGAAGCCCTTGAAGCTCATGATGGTAGCCGCCCGAGGCTGCGCAGACGGATGGGAGGAGGGAGCGGGTGAGGGCGCAGAGTCGCCAGCGTCAGAGGCCTGCTGGGGGTTCGCCGGGTTTGCCAGTGAGGGCCAACCAAGGTGGTGGTGGGCACTGGTTGACGTTTAAAGAGGCCTGTTGGTGACGGACTTGGCTGTGGCTGTGTGGCCCAGTCGTGGCGCATGTGCCGTAAGTATGAATGTACCTCGTAACACCCCAGCCGACGGAGCTCCGGGTGCAGCTGCTGATGGTGGCGGAGCAGGCTTGCACTGCGTCATCAGCACCAGCGCATGCGCCTCAGCGCGCCGCCAGAGGAACAGCCAATGCTGCAGCAGGCCGCTTAACCGGCGCACATAAGCAATCCACGTTGGGCATGTTCACCTAGCCATGTATGTACAGTATGTTGTATGCTGTACATACATACGTATGCACTCTGTTCTCTGGCAATAACATGTCATTCGGGTCGCATCTTTCTCGTCCCGCTGTTGCAGGTACCATGTGTCCTCAGCCAAAGTACCCCTCGGTCTCGGCTCGGCCAGGTCCAGGGACTGCAGGACCTTGAGCAGTACCCCTCAGCCACTGCCGCGGTACATGCAGCTACTGCCGTGGTAAATGTAGCCACTGTCGCCGCCACGAGGGCCTCGGAGCTCTTTGAGAAAGAAACGTACATAGACCGTCAATCAGCTTGCCCTGCCACTTGCAATCAAGGCAGTGGCACCAAGATGGTGCTCCGGAATGGAATATAAACGAGAGCAGTCGCCCTGGTACACATATGTATGCATCTATCCGTATCCTATTCCTCACCATGTCCCAAGAGTACATACTTGTAAGTCACCGTCGACCCACTAGGGGACATGCCCTCGTCGCTCACGGATGAAATTTCAGACACGCCATCGGCGCAATCACGCTCAACTCAACCCAAAAATCAAGATAAAACCCTCAGTTCACTTCTTCCTCGGTCACTCGCCTTCCTGCTCTTTCCTCTTCCCGGCTCGCTTGCCTGGCTGACGAAATGGCCGGCTCTCCGCAAGCCGAGTCGACCAGTCGGCAACCGTTATACCTGTCTATCTCCGGCCAATCATCGGCGCCGTGAGCACGCTTATCCCCGAGCCGAACGCCTCTCTATGACAAATTTCTGGAGGCCAAACCCCCATTTCGACCACCAACCAAACCACCTGCTCTTCCTCCCTCTTCCCCCTCCTCTCCTCCGCCCATGTCATCGTCGCCATCGTCGCACTCGCAGCCATGGCCACACTTCCATCTCGCGCCCTGAGGTCGGCGAGCCGCTTGCGCTCCACCGGATCCCCCGGTGCCGTGCGGGCGCTGGTCCCTGCCGCCACCCGCCGTGCCTACGTGATCGGATCCAGGCAGGACAAGGCAAAGGTCGAGACGGCAATCAAGCTCGACAAGAAAGACTTTGCCGATATTTCCCCGCCTCAGATGGGCGGTGCCTCCAACACCAAAGTCAGCCCCATGGCCGGTACGCCGCGAACCCCCTTTATCCCTCTTGCTTTGCAAGACATGCTGCGACATGTAACCGTTGACACTTCTTGGCCCTTGCCATAGAGATTCTCAAGCAGGCCGCCGTCATGGAGGAGGGCCAGAGGCCCATCTACCTCGACATGCAATCTACCACGCCCGTCGATCCCAGAGTCCTCGATGCCATGTTGCCCTTCTACGTCGGCGTCTACGGCAACCCCCATTCCCGGACACACGCGTACGGCTGGGAGAGCGAAAAGGCAGTAGAGGAGGCGCGTGAGCACGTCGCCAGTCTCATCGGCGCAGACCCAAAGGAAATCATATTCACAAGTGGCGCCACCGAGAGCAACAACATGAGCATCAAAGGCGTCGCTCGCTTCTTCGGCCGGTCCGGCAAAAAGAAGCACATCATCACCAGTCAGACTGAACACAAGTGTGTCCTCGACAGCTGCCGGCATCTGCAGGACGATGGATTTGATATCACATATCTGCCTGTCCAGAGCAACGGGCTCATCAGCATGGCCGACCTCGAGGCTGCCATGCGGCCAGAGACGGCCCTTGTCAGCATCATGGCTGTCAACAACGAAATTGGCGTCATCCAGCCCATCCCACAGATTGGCAAGCTATGTCGCGAGAGAAAGGTCTTTTTCCACACCGACGCCGCCCAGGCCGTAGGCAAGATTCCGCTCGACGTCAACGCCATGAACATCGACCTCATGTCCATCTCGTCTCACAAGATTTACGGTCCCAAGGGCATTGGTGCCTGCTACGTCCGGAGACGGCCGCGTGTCCGGCTAGACCCTATCATTACCGGCGGCGGCCAGGAGCGTGGCCTCCGGAGCGGGACACTCGCGCCGCCACTGGTGGCTGGCTTTGGCGAGGCCTGCCGCATTGCCAAGGAGGAGATGGAGGTACGTGCCAGCATCCGCCCGTTGTGTCGCACCCCGTTTCCCAACCTGTTCGATGATGATGCGCTTTACACATGCATGGCTTTCTGAATGGCCCGTGACAAGGCCGTTCGTGTTGATTTAAGCACCTTTCTGATCCTGGACTGCTATCCTCCCCGTTCTTTCTGTCGCTTGTGTGGCAATGACATGGCGTGGCTGACATTGAGCTTTAGTACGACACGAGGCGGATCAAGACGCTCTCGGATCGACTTCTCAAAGGCCTGCTCTCCATGGAGCACACGTCCCAGAATGGCGCCGCCAATTCCTTCTACCCTGGCTGTGTCAACGTTTCGTTTGCATACGTCGAGGGGGAGTCGCTGTTGATGGCTCTCAAGGACATTGCGCTGTCGTCTGGGAGCGCCTGCACCTCGGCCTCGCTGGAGCCTAGCTATGTGTTGCGAGCGCTTGGAAATAGCGACGAGAACGCACACAGCAGCATCCGATTCGGCATCGGTCGGTTCACGACGGATATGGAGATTGACTACGTCCTCAAGGCAGTGCAGGAGCGAGTCAGCTTCTTGCGGGAGCTGAGTCCGCTGTGGGAGCTGGTGCAGGAAGGTATCGACCTGAACACGATCCAGTGGAGCCAGCACTGAGACGTTGCTGGACGCGCGGAAGGGTCGAATTTGAGAGAATCTACGGGTCGGGAGGGGGTATGCGAGAATATGGGTGCTCGGAGTTGGCCAGGCAGGAGGCAACAGCATGGCGCCGGTCGCGTCTGCCACAGCAATTGCATGTATACTAGGTACGATACCTCTTGCCACGAATGTTCTGGCGTCATTGCGGTGGGAATGTTTGAATCTCTTCAAGCCTCGCGACCGAGTAGCGCGACCGAGTAGCAGTGACGATAGACCCTGATCTATGGGGTTGGTCCGCACCGCAATGTCTCCACAGGGTGACGCGGCATGTATCGGACGGCACGTGTTCAAGCAAGATACGGTGACACAGCAAGAGGCAAGCGTGCAAAGCAACTGCATCACATGTCTGTTGTGATGTCGGGAGGTGCGGTGCGAGGATCCCCTGATGACGTCAGTCTCTGTCGTTGAGTGCTGCCCCACACTGACTGCAAAGGTCGATGCGGTCGATGCTGTTCCTCACGCTTCGGCAAGCGAGAATGACATCACCTACTTCCCGGCTGCTGCACCTTCGCGACTGGGGCCAGACTGTGTCTTACCCAGTTTCCTTTTCCTATAAAAAGCTCGACGTCGTCTTGAACCGTGTCCTCGTTCTACCCACCAAGACCATCACCCACAAAAACGTCCTGCACGCAACCACTTCACCGCATCATCAATCATCGAGTTCTCTCAAAGCACCTCTTCTCCCAAGAACCCCATTATCTCATCCGCCATGGCTGATAACAACGACAAGAAGAATGCCGCCCCCTCCACCTTCCAGTCATACGTCAACTCGGCGACGGGTATTGTCCAGAGTACTATTGGTAGCTTGACTGGCAACACGGGCGAGCAGGCCAAGGGCGAGGTGCGCAAGGAAGACGCCAAGGCCGAGCACGATGCGTCCCAAGCCAGCGTCAAGGTGCCCGGTGCGACACTGTCCAGCTCAGGCGCTGTCGCCAAGGACGATCCCAACCGACCTCAAGGCTCGTGGAACCAGACAGCCGGCTCCGCCAAGGAGACTGTCGGTGGCCTTATTGGGAACGAGGTGCGTGCCTTCCGGCCTGGCTCACTTGCGCTTTACTGACTGTCCCGTTTCCCCAGACCTTGAAGAGTTCGGGTCGTCAGCAGAACGCCGAAGGCCAGCAGCAAGAGGCCAAAGGCCAACTCAATGATCTCGGATCGGGCATGGCCAGCCGCGCACAGGGCACGGTGGGAGGTGCTGTTGCCGGCATCACGGGCGACAAGCCGGGTCAGGAACACTACGACAACATGCGGGCCGAGGGCAAGTCTCAGCAGCGTGGCGCCGAGCACGACATCCAGAAGAAGGCTGAGGCTGAGGCTGAGAGCAAGAAGAACTGAGAAGAGTGTTGGCTGCGACGGTGCTTGGGAGCGCTGGACTCGGGCGACTGCGAGGGGGCGAGGCTGTGGACTGATACCCTAGACAATGAAGTCACGACGAACATGTTTTAAACGAGGTAGACTTGAGGGATGAATTGCAAGCAATTCTTCTCAGCATCTGTCGAGAGCTCTGATATTGTGAGTTGGGGAGCTACGGTTGCAGCCCAAGCGCTGCGACGAACGATTGTGCCAAAAATCTCATTAGTGCTGCCATGTGCGACGACGAAGGCAAGCGATCTGGGACCAAGCATATGTGCCTGAACGAGTGGGGGAGCGCATGCTGGTTGTATAGGGTAGGCAGCGAGGCAATGTCCGGCGCTACTCGGCGCTGCCCCCTGTCTCCTCGTCCCTCGCGGCAAATCTCTCCGGCCGTGCGGTAGCTGCAGATGGCTTTCATCTCGGCAGCAAGATGACCCATCCAGGATTCGTCTGGCGGCCCTGGTTTTGGCCCCCGATGCTTCGTCAACGGCGGGAGAGAGGACATGGGAATCGAAAGGCATTTTCATCGCCCAGCAACACGAGGGAAATGAATCATCATGGTGGCTTGACGCCCTCCTCGGCGGACGGACGGGCGGGCAGACGGACAAACTCTGGCGCCATTCTTACAATCATCCGACAGCGCGCGAGATGACAGGGTGGAAGAAGGCTGTGCCGGGCGTAACGACGAGACTCCTTCTCGCTGCTACACACGTACCTCCGCCGCGCCACGGCTGATGAGCGGCCCGTCGACGACAACGGGGAGCCAGTCAGCCTCACATGCGCCGACTGGATGCAGAAATGGAAAGCGAGTAGGTACATACATACATACAGTACATGGTTGCTTGTTTCCGAAAAGGGGGTGTGTGTGGCAGACTCCGTAGGGTTCGGTCGGATCTTGCTTCTGTACCTCGGGTTCGGCTTCTGGCTCTGGTTCTTCTTCACCGCAGGCCGGAACAAAAGCTGGGGAAACATGGATGGGCAAGGACCTAGAAAAGCTCCGAGCATCGACATGCCCCCCGTCCCGATGAAACGACGGCGAGAAGGCGGAAGAGGCCAGTGCCCCCCCCATGACGTCTGACGTGCAGATCGGATCCCCGGGCGCTTGTCGTCGTCGTCGTCGGAAGAAGAAGAAGAAGGGGAAGCGAGGGAGGCTGTGCGAGGAGATTGTCGTCGTTTCACCAGGCTGCATTTGGGGGGAACTGGATGCGTCGCTGGCGGCCCACCGTTTTCGGCGTCTGCCTCTCTGCCTAGACGGGTTTGCCTTGTGGTGACTGGGGGCCGTTTTGGTCGGTCTGAGACGGCGTATGTAGATCATTGCAGGAACCTTGGCGAGGGAACAATGGGACGCGGAAGGATTTGGCGAGCGAGGATCCTTCCCGGGAAGATGTCGATTGTTTGGTGGCCAGAGAAGCAAGCTCCATCTCGGCACTTTGCTCAGCAACGTTTGCCAGTGACAGACAGCGGCCTGAGACAGGCAATTGACACTTGTCTGTCTCGTTGGACACGGCGCCTCGGAAGTTGATTATCGAGGGCTGCGCCGCAGCCGTGCGTGGCCTGAAGTGGCTACGAACACTTTCGTACCTCACCTCACCTGCTGGCTGATCCGGCGCTTCTTTTCCCGGTCGACTGACGACCCAGCCGGGCGGTCTCTCCCCCACGCATCGGCGCCTGCGTCTGCCGCTGCCACTGGTGAGAAAAAAACGCTGACCCCTCGTGATTGCAGTTCATCAAAGGCCGCACGCGAGCTGGGGATTGGCTGTCTTGGAGAGAGAGAGAGAGAGAGAGAGAGAGTCGGATCGGCAAGAGTCTGTGCGAGTCCGTATCCGTCTAGCATGTGCGGGGCGACGACGGACAAGACTTGGGGGACCCTGCTCGCCCTTTTTCGAGTGGTTTATCCTTGGTCTTGCTCTCATTTGCCCTGTCTTGTCTCGACTTCTGGCTTTCGTCTCTTCCCTCGGCTCGTGTGGAGAGGGCTGGGTTCCACCACGCCAATGTCGTGAGAGGCAGCCGATATCTGCTGTATGTGGGTACATGTACGGAGCACGTGTGGGCTACCTTTGCCTCGACATCAGCCGCTGCAAGGCAGAAACTCGTTGCAAGGCCGAACGAGAGCCGACGAGCTGCCTCTCGCACCACGTCGACGGGATCAGCGGGCGTCGTCTGGGGGCGGGAGCGCCCCGCCTCTTCTCAAGTCGTCCCCGTGCGCCCCCAGGCAGCGGACGCCTGTTCGGCCACGGAAGAAGAGGGGGGGTTGTTGGGGGGTCGAGACCCGTAGGAGAGAGGAGGGAGCAGAGTTGAGGGTTCACGGGCTTGGGGGGAGCAGGCACGGCACAACAAGACTTTGTTGACAGTCTGTGCATCTGCGTCACTCACTCCAGACTATTTCACATGGGCCTGTCGCCCAACAGACTAGTCGGCGCAGCTGAAGCCAAGAAAAAGAGACAAGGTATTCGTGCAGTTGTGCGAGGTAGCTTGCAGTGTAATCGGCCGAGCCGAGACGGCTGTCAAACAAACAGCCAGAGTCTGTGCATGGGAGCAGCAGCAACACACCTCTCAGACGGGTAAAAGCAAGGCAAGGGGGCTGCAGTAAGACTGGCTGCCTTACATACATATGTACACACGAGATGCATCCAGGCACACTGTGGCACACATTGTGTGTTTAAATGGATGGATGCGTCGACGAACTTTGGGCTGATGATGGCGGGCGGCCAGCCAGCGGGGGCAGCAGCAGCAGGCCATGCATTGGCGCGTCGGGCTAGGCACGCTGCACTGTATTTCTAGGTACAATGTAGGTGCTGTAGGTACCGTACTGGGGCGTGTACTGTACGGGCGACCGTTTCGCTGACGATGGCCGGGCTCGCCAGTCGCTGCATCGTGAGCCTCTTGTGGCCCGCCACATCAGCCTGGAATCGTGACAAGATGGACCACCGAGAGGAACTTGATTGCCACGGTGAAAGGGCACGAGATGATGCCAAGCCTCACGTGTGCGGTGGCACGGCACGCTCGCTGTGCAACTGCCGCCACCGCCGCAGCCGCGCCAACAGCAGGTCCCGACTCCGTGGGCTCAGTGTCTTTGCCTCTCCCCGCGAGGACGGGCCGCCTTGTGCCTCGTGCTTGTTCCCCGGTCCTTTCTTTTGGACCTCTTGTCGCTGGTCGAGATCCGAACCGCCCTGGGGGAGTGCAGGTCCGGGACAGGGGGAGGGGGGGGGGGGGCCAAAGACGGACAATTGGGCTAAGCAAAACCGACGACGGGAGGTTCTGGAGCGCGCCCATGGGGGCGTACCGTCACGGGCTTCTTCTTCCCGCCCAACAGTGATATTCCAGGGCAAGAACTCGGCCAAGTGGCCAACACGGTTTCCAGGCCCGCGTGGCAGGGTCGCTGTTGGCATCAAGGTCACGGTTGGTTTCCCATGCGCATAAAGTCCACGGCCGTCGTCGTCGCCGAAGCAGAATGCCGGGCCCCATTTAATTACAAAAGGAACGCGTGCGCGGCCGCCTCGTCGTCCTCTGCGGGAGCCGAACTAAGCTGTAGCGGCAAAGCATGAGCAGGCCACAGCAGGGGTCCTAGCGACGAAGCCTAACGCTATTCGAGCATGCGCTAGGGCGCCAGGAGGAGCCCGAGTCGTCGACTCGTCGGGGTGAGGGACCGGGAGGTACCGGGGGTGTACCGGGGGGTACCTCGGGCGGTACCTCGGGCGGTACCTCGGGCGGTACCTCGCCGGGGAGAGGCGACGCTGCCGGCCGGCTTGTACCTGCCCCGAGGTCAGCGTCTCGCCCATCCGCCCATCCATCCATCCATCCATCATGGCCCATCCTCCAATAAGCCATTGCTCGTCTCGCCCACACCCCCCTGACCGTCTTGGCCCCAAGAGTCACCGCAGCCACTAGCAGATCCCCAGGAGCTTGGCTCGGTTTTTTCTTCTTCTTCTTCTGCTCTGGTCTCGTCTATCACTGACGTTGGAGCCCTCTCTCCCTCCCTCCCTCTCTCCTCTCTCTCTCCGCTCTTGTTCTGCTTCAATCGCAACAAGTCAGCGTATCTTTGCTTGGCTTCTCCCTCTCTCCATCCCCCCCCCACCACCTCCACCATCGTCGTCGTCTTCCAACCTCCTCTTCAGGCAACAGCTTCTCCAGCACCACCTCCCGGCCTCCCTCGCCTCATAACTGCATCTCCGTCTCGTTGTCCACGTACTCGCCTGCGCAGTCTTCAGCGGCGGCGTCATGCAAAGCCAATCCTAATATCTCGAGGTACGCCCACTGTTGCGAATATCCCAACCCCTGCGGCTGTCATGGAGTAATGTGGCTGGGCCTTTTGCGCATGGGAGAGCGACAGGGACGGCTTGGACTAATAAGCATCCCTCCGTCTCCCTGCCGCGAGCAGCTTCGACACCGCCTGCATGCCGTTGTGTCACGCAAGAGTGGGAGAAAAAACTGCCGCCCCCCCCCCCCTTACTCCAACGAGTTGCGCCAGCCACTTGCCTCCCTTCTTGCCCATTGTGTGTTTTCACACAATACAGGCCAACCGGCTGATTCACGCAGCAGTGCGACGCTCCTCTCAGCAGCCCTTACATATTGTTGAAGTTTTCCCAAGAGCACGAGCCATTACCGGCTGCCGTGCCGCCGACCGCTTCTCTACACAATTCACGCCCTTTTGCTCTCAACAGAGCCATCGCCATACCGACCGATCCTTCATCACCTGCTGGTGCCGCCACCATGGCACCGGCAAGCCCGACTGTCTTTGGCACCCCTGCGCCGCGCTACGTCCGGTCGAGGACCCAGAGCATATCCAGCGACAGGCCCTCCACCGTCGGCCACAGCCTGGGCCTCTCCGCGCCCCCGTCGGCTGTGTCGCCCGAGCCAGAGTTCATAGCCGCCTCGGCCGCCGCCCAAATCGTCACCAACGATCACGACAACCACGCCGGCTCCTGGTACGATCAGAATGGCATCGAGGCCCCCAGCGAGCCCGCTTTCGTGACCCCGGACGCTCTCCAGCTCGTCAATGCCTTTCTAGACCAGCTCCTCTTCAATTTCCTGCAGCTCTCGCGCTCCACCAACCTGTCAGCCCTCCGGCCCGCCGTTTCCGAAATCCTCAAGCCCAAGCTCGCCAAGGACACCATCGGCAACGCAGACGAAGAGCTACGCGAGTATCTCGGAAGCGGCGATGAGGACGACTACTCGCCCCCGCTCAACCCCCGAGCCTCGCGCGATTGGGATGTCGAGCTCGCCTGGAAGCGCACACGCTTACGATGCATGGTGTACTCGTCCCTTGGCGACATGGAGGAGGAAGACGAGGACTTGTACATGGAGCAGGAGAATCTCGAGATAGGCGCCCACGAGCAGGCCTCGGATGTCATCTCGCCCGCCGCCGCCATCTTCCTCACCTCAGTCCTGGAATACATGGGTGAGCTCACCCTGACTGTCGCCGGGCAGGTCTCTTACAACCGGATCCGGGCCAAGATCGAAAAGGACATCAAGGATGGCACCCGGCGCACATCAAGCGTTGCCGATTCAATCATCGTTGGCGAGATGGACATGGAGCGCGTCGCCCTCGATCGCACACTGGGCCGCTTATGGCGGGGCTGGAAGAAGAGGATGCGACACCCCGGCGGCGAACTTGTCGGACACTCGTTCCCGACAGATCTGATGGCCCCTCCCAGGCACGATTTTCATGGCGCCGAGGTGCTTTCGGCCAGATCGGGTACAAGCGACAGCGGGAGCGAGTATAGGAGGCTCCGCGCCCCTACCGGGCGTGCCGCGAAAGGAAATATAGAGCCTTCGCATATTCCCTTACCCTTGGGCGATAGAGATGTGGATGAGATTGAGGTTCCAGGCCTTGCTCACTACAGCGATGATGAGCTTGATGAGGAGATGGGCGACGAGACAAAGATCGCCCTGCGCCGCCCAAAGAGCCTAATTATCAAACTCCCAGTCGTCCACAACGGCCTGCCCACGCCGACCATGTCTCAGCCTCAAACGCCAGTGGTTCCGAGTCGAAAGCGGGCCAATTCTCTACCCACTCCTGCTGTGTCGCCTTTCCACGCTCCCAAGAGAAAATCAAAGGCCGTACAGTCCACGGATGCGATCAGCATGGCGGACCTGGAGGCAAAGTCCTCTGCGCCAGGCGCAAGAGAGACGCCCCACTCCGGATTGACTCCCTCCAGCTCGGGGGCGACTGCCACCTCAAAGGCGACGATGGCTTCGTCCGAGGAGGAGCACCCGAGTGTTACTACTGCGGTGCCAGCAGCGGCCTCTGCCGTCGTCGCCGCCGCCGCCGCCACGGGTGCGGCGGCCGTTGCTCGCCGAAAAATCAGCGTTTCGTCCAACCGTGATGAGGAGGACGAAGCTGTCACCTACGAGACCGCCGAGATTGTCACCTCCTCCAGAGTCTCCATTGCTGGCAGCTCCGCTTCGGCGTCTCTGGCTTCGGAAAGCGGCAAAGCCTCAACCATCAAGCGATCCTCCAGCGTTCACTCAGCCCGCATAGTCGACGTCACAGGACCTAGGAGCCCGGCCCATTCTCGACACACTTCGGTCGACACCGCAGAACGCGCTCGCCGCATCAGTCCATCGGGCCTGATGAACAGCCCGAGAGCCACTCCCGGGGAGATTGACAGCAGGGCCAAGACGATGGATCGTGACGCCGAGATGTCAGGATATGCTACGACATCTCGCGCTTCCATCGAGAGGAAGAGACACTCCAGGCCCGCAGCTACTTCGATATCCGAGTCCGACGAGGACTATTTCCGGCAGCCTAAAGCCCCGGGGCCATCTCGCGCCGTTGGCCTTGCCAAAGCCGCCCCCATCATCCCCGCCGTCGAGCCTCCTGCATCGCGCGCCAAGAAAGAGCAGGTAGCGGCCAGCTCGACTGGGAAAACGTCTCCGATGAGGCGCGAGCCTGTCTCCAACGTCAAGGTCTCGAGCCCTACAATCCTCAACGTCTCGACGGGACCGTTCCGGGATGACGCCATCCCCGAGGTTGCCCAAAAGGCGGCGGGCCATTCGGGCCGGCACAGTCCCAAGGCCGACGGCCGGGGCATGACGCCCATCGAGCGTTCCCGGACTAGGGAGACGGATGAGGAGCCTGTGCTTCCCACTCAGAGCAATGTCACGCCCCGGCAAATCCACACCTCGGCCTCTTCTGCCTCGTCGGGCACATCCAAATTGAAGCCCGTCCGGGCCTCGGAGGACAACTCGAGTCGCGCCGAGAGCGTGGCACGGAACTTTGAGGAGTTGATTCAGAGCAATCAAACGATTACGTACACCCTCACGCCCGAGAATATGCGAGACATTGACGTGAGTAGCTTTAGTCCTATGACGAGGAAAAAGAGGAAACGCGATGTATTAAGGTTGATGCTAACAACTCTATAGTCTAAGCGCTCTCTCGACAGCCCCGTGGTCACAAAATTCTCGCGCAAGAGCGAGGAAGCCCGCGGCCAGCAAACACCCCGATCTTCGCCCACGGCGGCAGAAGCGCCCAAGGCAGAAGCGCCCAAGTCCCCGTTGAGCCATCACCCGGTCAGCCCCAGCAGTCCCAGGACGGGCGAACGCAGGGCCGCCAAGCCTCCCGGCCCTGTCCCGCGTGTCCCGGCAGGCATCGCATCGCCGACGGGTCGTGCGGGAGGACCCGAGGCACGAGACGCCCGGACACATGGGGAATCGACAGCCGATTTTGCCCAGTTTATCAAGTGCACGGGACCGGCTGGGGAAAAGGGTCCACCTCGCCCTCAGAGCAAGACGCCGACGAGCCCGATCAAGAGCAGCGTGGACTTTGGTCCCGTCTCGCCCGCTCTCAGTCGCGAGCGTTATCAGCCTCGCGAGGCCGCCGTTGACAATAGGGGGGATAGTTCGGACCTGATTGACTTTATCCGTCAAGGCCCTCCGATCGCAGCGAGCAACCATCGGATCCCTCGTCACGTGGCCCCGTTTCGTTCCACCATGGACTCGGATCATCTGGTCGGAGCCGTCGGTGGCATGGCTGTCGACGCCACTATCCCCGAGATTCGGTACAGCCAAGGCTCGACTAACATGACGGAGAATTCGATGCCCTCGATGCAGTCCTCTATTAACTCCAATTCTGCACTGCTCAACAATAAGGGTGCGCCGGGTCCAAGCGCAGGCTTCGACGACGAAGCACCCATGCCGAGGCGTAAGCAGCGGCGCGTCCGCGATCCCTACGCAATCGATCTGAGTGACGAGGAAGACGAGGACGAGGGCTTTGCCGAGACGCCCAAGCCTCCGGCCAGGAAGGAGGAGAGCTTGGCAGAGTTTCTGCGCAACTACGAACCCCCACCCGAGCCCCCGTCCGAGCCTCCTCGTTTGCCCAGGAAGAAGTCGAGCGCGCCGAGCCTCATCGGCCGATTCACTCGCAACGGCAGCCGGGAGACCAAGGACTCCAACGGGCCTAGCGCCCCGGTCAAGAATGCGCCCGCGAAGCCAGAGTTGCCATCTCTCAGTGGCCGGACGACGACGGGCAGGGGCGGCTACATTCCCATCCAAGTCAACATGCCTGCGGGTTATGACAAGTATGGCGCCACCGACAACCAGATCAGCCGGCCGCGCATGACGACGACTAGCCCGTCCGCGGGCCGAGTCCCCATGAAGAAGTTCGAACCTCGCGAGGCCATCGTCAGCAAAAGCCAGACGTCCGACTTGGCGGCATTCCTTCGGGACTCTGCGCCGCCTGACATGGGCCCCCGAGCTCCTGCTCGGCGGGCCTCGGCCAGCCGGAACTCGTCGCGCCAGGACGATGGCAACGGCCTCTCCAAGATGTTTGGGCGGAAAAAGAAGTCGAGTGCAACGTGAAGCCTCGCATCGTATCCAGCCGGGCGCTTTCAGCGTGGACCTGTCCGAAGATTTTCCTGCCTCTCACCCTTTAACGACTTGACCAACTACTTACGACCTTTTTCCCCCATGGTTGCAACGTGCCTTGACGACATCGAAATTTAATTCTCTGCTCAGTCATTACAACGGCTTTGGCCCCTCGGTGGCATCCAAGACTTGCTTTTTTTCTCTCTTTCCACTTTCTTTACTGCTTCTGAATACCCGGGCCATGACCGCAATTGGCGCCTTGCGGACTTGAGCTACTGTTGCGTGGTTTAAAGTTTGGATCCTGTCGGGTGGGGGATAGGGGCTGGTATTACATGTCGGCCTGGCTTTCTGTCGTGTTTCGGGAGCCTGGAGAAGGACAGAAGGGGGTGGACATTTGGGGGGTTCAACTCGGTTTGCGGCCATTTACTAATGCATGGCTTTGTTTGACTGAGCGTCATTGCGTTGGGTGGAGGGGACGGGAAGCGTAAATTGAGACTTTGCTCATACTATACATGCATCTTTATTGTGGACTCGCCATTCTCCTCGCCGTGATGCAGCACGACGGTGCCCGACTCGACTCGACTCGACTCGTATAGACGGGCGGGGCGGTTCAACAAGCAAGCGGCCCGCCTCCTCTACCTGCTCACGTTTTGCTCCTCTTGGTGCCTTTGGTTGTTTTGAAGCCACTCGGTAGGGGGGACCTCTGACCCTAGCCCTTGTTGCGGAGCCTACAGAGTGTACTGTACCTACGTTTCAATGAGGGCTGTTGCCGGGCTGCACTTGTACCTCTTGTGTCTCTCCCTGTCAAAAGAGGAGATTCACAGGAGAAGGCAGAGGTGGGCGGGGCTTGTGAATATGGGTTTCTCGGGGACCCCGTCAGGCCACAGACTGGAGCAGGGGGGCGCGGAGCATCAGACAGCAGCAGGCCCCAGCACGCGTAAAGAGTTGTTCTCATGACGTACAGTACAGACAGACCAGGTAACGCAGGTAACCTAGAAGACAAAGCAGAAGAAGAACAGACAGCCCAGCCCGCATGGCGCTCCCCAAACATTCATCCATTCGTTAGCCCCCGTGCCTTCGTCACCCAGCGCCAAGACTACACACACGCACGCACGCACGCCCGGCCGCACGCACACTCACCTTGTCCGACTCTCCTCGCCAAGGGCACTAGAAGGCAACAAGGCCGTGATCCACGCGACGAGACGAGACAAGGACAGGGAGACAAGACGAGCCAGGGGGGAAAGAAAAAGCAAACTGATATCGATTTCAATGAGGCGCAAGACAAGGAATCAAAACGCCAGAGACGGTCTTCCTAGCCGCTCTCACCGACCGGAAAGCCAGGTTCACCAAAAGCGCCATGCTACCTGGCCTAGACAACAATTCATAGGAAAAGAAAGCAAGAGAGGGCAAGGTTGCTCGGAGAGACTGCTCGGAGAGACGGCTCGCCTCCCCGGCACGTAGCAGCAACTTCATGCCTGAAAGGCAGCACCCCGACCACGTTGTGAGCAGACTGCACGCCCGCGCCGCAGCAAGCCGCCGGACACGCCGCGTCATTACCTGCCCTTGGGCACGTTTGTTGAAAAACGCGCGTCTGGGCATGAGCACGGCCGTCCCGTGGCAGGCTCTGGGGCGTCAAGTGTCGCGTCTGACTCCAAGCGCAAAGAGGGGAGAGAGGCAATCTTACGGCATTAAATCTCCATCCGCCCAGCAACGTCCTCGCTCATCAGTCTCTCGTTGCACTTGGTCAGCTCACGGCTGTCGTCATCATCGTCATCGTCGGGCTCCTCGTCCTCGTCATCCAAATCCGGGAGATAATCGTCGTCCGAAAAGGGCACCAAGTCACCGTCTTCGCCGCGATTCCAGAACAGGCCGTCGTCGTGAGGGCCGTCGTCGTCCTCGCACGGAGGCACCAGCTCGGCATGGCGGTCGCCAAGCCAGTACTTGGCGCGCTTGTTGGCGCCTTCCGAGTCGTAATCGGTGTGGCGCTTGTGCTGGCCGACGTTTGTGGGCCGCAGCGTCGGGCTCGTCGACGAGATGACGGGGACGACGCGGACGTAGAGATAGGCGACTCGCTTCAGGGCTCGGTTGAAGAAGAAGTAATGCACGGCCCAGATGGCGCTCTCGTCCTCCTCAAAGGGGTCGGGGTCGGGGTGGTAGCTGAAGATGGTGCACTCGTTAAGCCGCATTTCCTTGTCAATCAGCGACCAGCACCGGGGGCCCCAAACCGAGTTCAGGTTACTGCCGGGGGATGAGTCGAGCGACGTGGCCTCGAGGCCGGGGCGCACGTTTTGCAAGATGGAATCCAAGTTGATCATGACTCGTCGCAGGTTCCGTTCGCGCTTGAAGTCGCCGGGGCGCAAAACATGGGAGAAGTCGTAGTGGGGATGGCTCGCGTTGAGCGTGGCAATCAGGTAGGCAAAGGTGCGACGGCTCGAGAGCTCCGAGAGAGGGCCAAAGGCGCTCGAGGTGGAGAAGAGCTGCATGCTGGGCGACGTGGCGAGCATCTGCTCGCGGTCAGGCGGAGACAGGCTGGCGCCGAGCTTCAAGAGAGCGGCATGCTGGGAGCTGAGGTCCTTGTCGATGTTCTTGTAGAGTTTCTTGTCGGAGCCGGCCGACTTGGTCGTGTAGAGATCGCAGCCGCCCGTAACGTTGCAATCAGGCGTGTTGAAATTGAGGGCACTCGTGACGGCTTCGAAGTCGCGCACAGGTAAGTACTGCGAGAGAGGCAAGACGAGTTAGCAGTGGGCCGACGCAAGTGGGCGGCGCCCAAGAGGCGGCTCCAAAGACGGGACATGTGCTCACCTTCATCGTGTCGGAGTCGACTGGGCGGCGGTGATGCGGGGGAAGGGCGAGCAGGAGAGGCGCCTTGTCAGAGGGAACAAAAGGCGCTTTTGATACGAGCGAGGCACGACTGTCGGGTGCAGGCGCCAAAAAGCAAGTGGGCCGCGATTGCGTCAGTGCACACAGACGGTTGCTGGGCGTGCGACGCGGCGTGGATGGCGGGCGTGAGCGGTGGTGGGCGTGAGCGAGCAGTGGGCGTGAGCGAGCAGTGGGCGCGGACAGTCGGCGCGGACAAGTCGGCGCCTTGTTTGCTGCGCAGGCGGCAGCGGCAAGCAATTCGTGACGGAGCGCGCAACAGTCGAGACGGTGTGTTGCGTCGCACGTCGCGGCCGGGTGGGCTTGTCGCTTGGTAGTGGCAAACAAGGCTTGCGCTCGAGATGCGGCCGACGTCCAGCAGCGAGGGTTGGCCGACGTCGCGTGATTCGGAATCGGAGGAGCGGGCGGGGGTGCGATGGCGGAGGCAGCCGGGAATGCTCGATTCGGATTGAGGCGGATGAGGATGCCGCCCGGTACCGCGACACATGTACCTCGGGCAGCCGGCTAGCGGCTGGCGTGACACTGCTGACAGGTATCGCCTTCTCGTCAGCACCCGAACCGGACAACCCTAGATCGGCGCCGGTTCAGCCGCCTCAGCCTCCCATCCGTCGCAGCGACAGCTAGTAGTGCGCCAACACCCTTCAGACGCCAATTCGCTCCGAGGCCACCACGATGTATCGCCAGGCAGCCGACCAGCCACAAAACAGTCCGTCGCCGCATGAGCAATGCCTCCAAAGGCCAGTCTTGATATGAATGAGCATGGTTTTCCATTCTCAAAGATCTATAGACACCCAAAGCCCTTCGGCATCGCTTTCTCCAACCGCGCAAAGATGGCCGAAACGAAAACGACGCCCAACGTCGGCTTCTTTCGTGTCCCTTTTTTTTTCGCAAACGACGTCTTCAGCCGCCCGATACCGATGCTCAGAGCATGCCCGCGTCCCTGAGACTCTGTTCGATGGCGAGAGAGGCCTGTCAACCCGTGTTAATGTCGAACTCCCCTGGAACCACCGCCAAGTCATCCTCCTCTTGTCTATGCAGCTTGAATGAGGTGGGTCATGTGATGATGCCGAGTAGTAGCATCACCAGCATCCGTGTAGTAGAGTGTTCCAGCGGGAGAGAAGAGTTCCACCCCAAGAGATACAACCGTCACATCAACCGAGTAATCTCTTCCTCAACCTTTTCGTCAGGCAGCTCAAGCGTCAGCGGCAACGTGTCGTCGACGTGTGCGCAAACGCAAGAGGGGCGCTCCTGGCGGATGGCGAGCTAGGAGAGCAGACTTGACTGAGAGTCACTCACCTCCATGTCCTCGAGAGAGTCTTGCTGCCCTATGCACCGCAAGACATTCTTTTTGCTGCTCTCCTGAAGCTCGCCAGCCAACAGAAGCTCGTCGAGTATGTAGTATGCCTTTGTAAAGGAAAAGATGATGTCTAGCTCGCACACGTTTCCGTAGTACTTGTCCATCTGCTCGACGTATCGGTGAATGATCTCGAGCGTGATGAGCTCGTTGTCCTCGGATGAGCAGCCGGCGATGAAGAAGAGGGAGGCATATCGTCGGTACACGATCTTGGTATCTAGGCCAGGAGCGTCAGTCTTCCGGCGAGTGAAGAGCATGGCGACGGGGTGCTCAACCTTTGTATTCGAGGAAATTGCACATGCGAGTCCGACGTGCGAGGACCAGCTGCGTCACGTCCTTGACAATCTTGGCCTTGTCCTTGGGAGACAGCGTCGTGAACCACTTGGCCAGGCGCTGCGGCACCGTCAGTCCTCGGTCCTATGTGTGCGTGGCAATGGGACGCACCACTTTGCCCTGTCGGGAGAGCAGGATGAGGTAACTTTGGGCCACATGTCAGCAAAAACGGATAGAGGGCTACGTCGGTCATGGGCATTCTTACTGAATCGCCATGGTGACGATTACTTCCACATCACCGAGCAGAGCCTGGCATGCGGGAAGCGTGGTGCTTGGGGGGGGGGGGAGAAGGGCTTGGACGCGGTGTGGATTTCGATGCCTCCTCGTCAACAAGCCAGCGCTGGGTGAATTTTGGCTGGTTGGTGACGAGCCGTCGGCCGCAGGCGGAGAATCCTGCCTAGGGGTTTCTCCGAGCCAGCCGGCCAGCCACCACCACAGACCCCTCCTGCGCTCGGGCTGCTAGCCTCAGCAGGCTAAGGTATAGTGGGGTTCCAGGGAGAAAGTGTCGCCTACCAGTCCTCTGTACTTCATACCTGCTTGGGTACCTGGTTGGTAGGCATCAGGCGGCGTGCAGCCAACAGACAGACAGACTCCCCAACTGTCTTTGCACAGCACGAGAGCCATGGTCCTCCGTCGTCATTTTCAAGGGCCCTCCCCCTCTGCGACTTCCCTCTCTCCCCTTGTGGCCGCCGAGCTGTGATCCGTCCATTCATTAGGTAGGCAGGCACCCTTGCCCAAGCCGTGATGAGCAAAATCCGACAGTAGTCTGACTCGGTGCATTTGTCACCCTTCTAGAAGCTTACATGTGGAATACACATGCCATGGTGCGCTCTTGTCCGATATACATATCCATCTTTATACCTGGTCGTCGGCCAGTCGCTCATCTACGCTTCGGCCCGTCGCTCCATCTCTTTCAACGCGCCTTCTCCCAAGCGGCCTCTTCAACCCCCGTTTTCAGCAGCAAACCAATTGCATTACTAAGCCCTGCTACAACTCGCCTTCCGGGACTCCGGAAACCTGTAACAAAGCTTCAGCCTCCAGCTGCCTCCGTCGGCGCAAAGGCTTCCATATCTGGCGCACCGGCATCTCTGCGGCCTCGGACACCTTTTCCATCCCATTCCCCTTCACCTCGCCCCTTTACCAGCCAAGCTCTGCCCGATCCCCGTCTCCATCTCGTCTTGTTTGAGGCTATTTTTTCCTTCTGTGGGCTTCCCCCGGCCCATTGCCTGTCATGACCAAGATCATCCTCTCCACGGGGTTTGTGCCACCTCCAGCCCAATCCCTGCACTTTAGTGATGCGCCTCTCAGCTGACCGAACCCTGCCAGCAATGTCATGTCCGCCGGCGGCCCGCCCATTATTCGCAAATCGGGCAGCAACACCAGATCCAACCTGGAGCTCGTCAGCTCGCTCCGCGACCACTTTACCGCCGCGCGCCACGACTATGCGCCCGACACAAACGGCTCCGAATCACCGCCCCAGGCGCCCGTAGACGCATGGACGGGGCGCAACGGCAAGACGCTGTACATTCCGCGTATCCCCGATGATGCAGTTGGCTTGCGCGAGGAGGCGAGCCAGTACGAAATTACAGTCAAACTGTTCTTGCTCCCCGACACACCTGTTGCCGAGCGCGAGCGGTACGCGCGAGAGGCGCTTGCGCTGGTGGGCAAGGAGCTTGGCGTTCAGACTATTGATCTGCTCGTCATTTCCTTTCCCGGCATGTCCTTTGAAGGAAACTGCGAGTGGGAGGCAGACAAGATCAACGCACAGCAGGGCAACCTGGAAGACCAGCTCGCCACGTGGAAGGTGTTTGAGGAGCTGCACCGGCAGGGCGTTGCCAAGAAGCTCGGCGTGGCCGAGTTTGGCAGCGATCGGCTCGGTGAGTTTATCAAGAGGACGACGATCCGCCCGGCCGTCGACCAGATCAACCTCCGCGACTGCTGCAACGTACCGCCGCCGCTAAAAAAGCTCGCCGAGCAAGAGGGTGTCGAGCTCAACGTGCACATTGACTGCACAGATATCCTGCCGCGGGGAACGTTGCGCGAGCTCCTGGGCCATGGGCCACAAGGGGCTGGCGTGCTCGCCGATGCCGCCAACAACGGCGCCGGCCTGCAGGGCGACATTTTCCCGCAGTGGGTGGTGCGGTACATGGCCTTTGTTCGCGATCGGGGAGTCATCGAAAACAAGGGGTATTTTGCTGGAGCGGAGCTGGCCGAGGTGTAGACGGTGAGCTGGACACGGGAGTCGACGAGGTTTCTGGACGGACACGAGGGCTAGCGGTTCCCGAGCGGCGGACTCGCATCTTTCTTTCATGTTCGATTAGTATGAGCAACAGCGAGCACGGCATCCTGGCTTTGGGAGGCACATGACTGGACAAGTGCTGGGAACAGACAATTGACCAGTTTCGATGCGGGGCTACTCCTTGCTTCAGCCGATCATGCTTCGTTTTCTACCCCTCATCCTGACTTCTTCGAGCCTCTTGAGCACAGTGGGGGCTTGCTTGAAGGACTGTCTGTAGGCCTCGAGAACCTCGCCAAAGACGCACTCGGCGCGCGGATGCGTGCTGCCAAAGGCACGCTCGAGGACGTACAAGTCGACGGCGCGGTCCTCTTCCTGCACACTGCCGCTGGCGAGGCCGAGGTCGATGATGACAATGTCTCCGTCGAGGCTGTCCTCGGCACTTGTGGCCGACGGGCGCAGCATCATGTTACTCGTCGTCAGGTCACCGTGCACGAAGCCAACCTTGTGCATGTGGCCCAAGGCGGAGCCGATGCGGCGCATGAGCCCCTTGAGAGGCTCGTCGCCGTCGATGCCCTCGGTCCTGACCCCCAGCCACGCGTTGATGCTGACGCGAACCGGCGAGCCATGTATCCACTCGAGCATGAGCCATCCCGCACTCTCGTCGACGGCGTAGACGGCGGGCACGCGGACGCCGTCCCTGCGGCACTTTGCCAAGATGCGCGCCTCGGACAGGATGCGGTGCTTGGTCAGGCGCTGGTCGAGGGTCGGGTGCCTCCACGGCTTGGGCGGGCGGTACTTGAGGGCGCAGGGCATGTCGGGCTGCAGATACGTCGTCTTGTAGAGACGCCCTTCGGCCCCTTGGGTGACGAGCAACGGCGGGGTCGAGGCGGGGTGCTCGAGAATCGGCGGGAGGGGGAAGGGCGGCGGCGCCGAGGAGTCGGTCGCCGGGACGGCCATTGTGGATGAGATTATGTGTGCTGTTTGTTTGTGTGCCGTGAGAAGAAGGTTACGAGGTTGGGCGTGCCCAGAGGACTAAGTTTTACCTCTACATACTGTAGGCACCTACCTGGTAGGTATATCTGGCAGGCATTCGTCTACCTGGTTCTGTACCTGGTTCTGTACCTCGTAGTTAGCCGAGTTTCTCGGCCAATCAAAGAGCACGGCCTAAGTGCCGATAGAGACGCTCTTTTGGCAACTGAACCTTGAATATCCACGACCACACCCCAGGCCCAAGCATTTCGGGCCTTTCTATGGTTGCGAACAATGTCCCTTCTTGGCACGCCATTGTTGCTGTTTCGTTATACACTTATGTACATATGTGACAGGGGCCTACCTAAGCCTCCTCGGGAGAACTATCTTCCCGGGGCTACACACAGCTGCCCCTCTAAGGAAGTAGAATTGCAGATACGATATTCACCCTTCAGGCTAGATATTCAGCCGTCAAGTCCCTTGCCTTGGCAACTTAATGATTGTTCCAAGTATTTATATTTCCGTGCCTTTGTTTAACCTAGCTAATCTTTGAGACGATGAAACTCAATCCAACCTTCGGCGAATCGGCACCAATAGCAGACCGCGACATCTCTTGCAAAGTGCCGGCCGCCTTCCATGTAGTAGCTGTTTTTTCGCCGATTGCATCCCACAACTGCTGCCACGTCTCGACGTTGTGACGATACCAACCCAGGCCTTGCTCTGCATGAACAGCAGGGTCCAAAGGATGGAGATTTCCAATCTGCCTCCCAATGACCAGAGGATTTTTTTGCATCCGGATTGAAGAATTTGACTAGCCGTATCCCGAGCTTCACTTGGTCATCCCATCCAAATAGGTGGAACAAGGCTGCAGCCTGGATTATGTCGACTTTGCCGTTAATTTCATCAAGCGAATAGCTCTCCAAGTCCAGCAAATCGCCTGCAAGAAAACGAGCGTTGAACCTGTCGCGATCTTTAAATAACTCGTAGCCCAGATCGAGGAACTCTTGTTCGATATCGGTACCTATCAAATTAGCGTCAGGTGCACCATCAAACGCCAACTGTCGCAGTTCATAGCCGAAGGCACACCCAGCATCAAGCAGGACGTCTCCCCCCTTGATGCGCTCGAGAATGATGGGATATTCTGGAAGTGTGGTAATGGCACAGTCTAAGAACAGCCACCGGCCAATGCACCCGTAGGGAAAACCGTAGGGGAAAATTTTCCAGGCTTTTTGGCGCTATCTCTGCTAATTAGCCTCGGCGGGTCATTAAGCTAGAAAGTAGACACTTACAATGGCTCGTAGATGACTCTCGATCTCGTTTGGTAGAATTTTGCTATAATATTCGAGTAAAGCCCATGCCTTGGCCTTATTGGCTGGCAGCTCTTCTTGATAGTCTTCAAGGCTCCTTTCTGGATGAGTTCTACTATTTGTACACACACATATCTCTATTCGTACACACGCCCTATTTTAAAGATACGTACCAACGCCAGCCCGCCCCGCCAACTTGTAGTGCCCGCGCCTGGCAAGTACCCGTACCTTCTAAACGCCCCAGCCCACACAAACACAGCTCCCACACACAACGCAACGCAACGCATAGCGCTCTCGGCCACGGCTCAATTCGCTTAAAAAACGCATCTTTGAGGCTCTCGCGAGATGTTATAACAATCGGCCCGTCAATTGATCCGGGCCCTCTGGCCCCTACGACTACGTGGGCGGGCGCGGCCACTCAATGGCCTCCGACGAAGCTGCCGACAAAGCTGCCGCCGACGAAGCTGCCGCCGACGAAGCTGCCGCCGACGAAGCTGCCGCTGACGAAGCTGCTGACGAAGCTGCCGCCGCGGCACCCCTGGCGCGTCCTCACCTTGATCCTCCTCCCCTTGTATTTCCTCGGCCGGCCGATCGTTGTGTTGACGCCGCAAGAGACCTTGGGCTGTAGCTGGGTTCGTCGAGCTCGTTGTGCGAGAGATGCCTGCGAATACTCGCGTTGAGCCGCCTCGAGCTGGCCTGGCTTGAGTTGGGTAACTCTGAGGCTGGCTGCGATGCCCTCGGCGCTGCTGGCCCTGCTTCGCCTTGGCCGTGTTTGAGGGTCCCTGGGCTTGGGCATTGACGGGCGCTGCCTAACTTTGCTATGGAGTCACACGGGGCTGCCATCAGCATGTGACGGTGCCCAGTCCCATGCCCCGCAACCCCCGCTTTGCTAGGTGAGGGGATGTCGGAAGATTATATCATCCGTTTCCGGAGTGCCGTTCGCCTAACGAAAACGCTGCACTTTTTTCCCCTCGCTAAGATTTAGCAGGGATTTTGACGTTCACGCTGTGACAGCCCTCGACCTGCTTCCCAGAGCATAGTATCGACGCTCAGATGATATCGGTCCACTTGGGCGATAGCAAGGAGACTCGAGCACTACATACCCTATCTTACAATAATCTGCCGTCTAGTCTAGTCGATAGTCAAGTAAATCTCCCTGTCAGCGGTACCCTGTCTCTCCCCAAGAGATTGCAATAGTGAAACGACTGCAGCTAACAGTGAGTTGGATAATTAAGTACCCCTAAGAGTAGCCCTGTGACGTCGGGCATAGAAATGCCCGCTATTACCGGCCGGGACTGTCACGTTTCTCCGGCAATACGAACCCGATCCTTTCTGCTTTCGAACCCTTCAGACGTCTCGTGGAGCTCCTAGCACGGCATTGTCAGCAAACATTCTTCAGATGGAGATAGTCCTTAAGGAAATAAAGCCGGAGGGAAAACCAGGTAACTAGTTATTATTTTACTTATGTTGTGCCGAAGGAATTGCCTAGTAACTAATCATCTTTTCCTATCTCAGATCTATTCTCTGCTCCTTCCCTTCCTACCTAACAATCCTGCCTTTTCTTAATGCTCAAGGTTCACGAAACACTTCAATACAAGACACCCAGAGTCAATGTCCTGGCAGCTCTGTCAATGTCCCATATGTCCCGAGCAGGCCCAGTCCGAGAAACCTTCGGATATCGACCGATCTGGCTGGATAAGATTCGTGAAGGAGCGGCATGCGGGAGGGGAAGTGCCTGGGGCAGTGCTGCTGATGAATGAAGGGGAGGTTGTCAGTCGTGGATTGGTAAGGGGGAAAAGGGTCTTGATGATTCTGCGGCCGCTAGCACCCAGAAGCGACGAAAGAAACGTGCAAGCAGAAAGATCACATGGATGGTGAACAATGCTGAGGCTGATGAGTGGAAGTGGAAGTAGGAGGCAACACCTGACTCCCACGCTGGCGAGGAGTTCTGGGAGTTCTGGGTTGATGGCAGGGAGTGATGTGGCGGAGTGATGAGCATGGCCGCTTCTTGGGCGACCATGCCCGTGACGTGAGGTCTTAACAGGACGTGTATAAATAGGACGCCCCCCCTCCTTCGCAGTCCAGACGGATTTCTCCTTCCCACATCTCACTTCCTCCTAGCTAAACTCTTCTTCTAACATCTCATTGTCTCCTAGCCTCTTATCTCCTCTTAGCTTCTTATCTCTCCTTGGCTCTCTTACCATAAACACCTTCTTAAGATCGTTCTGGCCGGGCCGAAGTGAAGTGCCTATACCGCCCCCGACGCCCGATGATGCGGCATTTGTGGATGCCATCTTTGTGCCTAACACTCCCGTTGACATATCGATGATCGACTACTTATTGGGCTCCCTGGCCGAGGGTCTTCATCTCTCGGATACCACTATCGACTGCGCTGCCTCTGCTTGGGACTACAGACACACCGGTGACTCCGGCCCGTTCAGCGACGACAGCGCACTGCACGACTAGGACGCGTGCGCTTCCGCCAAGGATGATGTTGACTTCTTCCTGCAAACCGAAGATGTAAATCTCTTTGGCAATAACGGTCCGTATGCGCCTTTCGGCATCTGTAACGGGATGGCAAACCACACGATTTGTGAAGCTGCGAGCGACACATCGGACAGCTCCATGCCGTCACTCGAGGAGCTTCCGCCATCGCCGCCGGATCTTTCACTGGATGACTTCATGGAGCTATGCGAGGACGGTTTTCTAGATAAACTTGATCCGTGTGGCCCACAGGCACCCGATGCATCTCCCAACGCTGCTTATGAGCGTGTAATCATTGATCTCACCGGGGATTCCATTGTTGACGAGAGTCGTGCATCAAATGACGATCTCAACGACGCACAGAATCCGCCCCTATTACACTCTGAAGCCGAAAATGACAGATTCACGGATAGACTAGACTACCAATCACCTACCGCAGTACCTAACACTACGCATGAGATCGAGTTTATCGACCTTACTAGGGATTCGGAATCTGGTCGTAGGAGCGAGCCACTAAGCGCGGAATCTAGGGATAAGGTGGATGGTCACTTTATTGTTGTTGGTGAACATAGGTATCCTTTGTATAGGCAGGCAGGGGTCGAAATCGTCCATCTTACCGGAGGAGCGGAATGACTTAAAGTGTTCAGCTCATTTGCTTATACCTACGTCGTTCGCTTGAATAATGCAATATATATGTTCCTCGTTCTAAGCTTTTGGTCGCAGTCTGTAGTCGATAGCAAGGGCTATTATTCATGAAATGCCGACAATAAGAGCAAGACAGACGAGGCGCTAAGCGCCGGGAGGTTCTAGTCTCTATGAGTACCTGAAGTGAAGTGACGTATCGTGCTCGACTATGCAGACCAGTAACGGCGCGGGACTGTGCGCAGTTCGCCAAGCGCCTGCTCGCTAGACGCCGGTAGCCACAGCACGGTACGGGCCGCGGTCGCTGGTAAGCGCCTCCTACGGGTTTCCACCACCTTAGATCTACCGGTCACTAATGTGCACGGGTTATCAGGTACTTATAGAAACTAGTAACCTCCGGGCGCTAAGCGATGCGCTGCTAGTAATACTACGAGAGAAGTGCTAGCACTTCTTGCAATCTAGATGCTTAGTTACTAGTATTAAGCGTGCTATTGCTACCGCGCCGGGACTCGTACCTAGGCGGTTACCGGCAAGTCCTGCTCCTACGTTACGCGATTACCGGTACCCCACGATATACTTATAGACGACAACTTAGCGGTTACTAGTAGCTCTTCCCTCCCGCTCTCCCTCCCTCCTTCCCACTCTCCCTCCCTCTTACTTTCCCTCCTTCGCCCATAAGACACTTACTACTAGGACTAAGACAATTTAGAGCCTCGCATAATCAATACCTATAAACATAGTTGAATCTTCGGGTGAAGAGAAGATGGCTAGGCTATTTCTTTTGTTAGACCTAACAAGGCAATAGGTCTTATTTCGTAGTTATGTCAAACGGGTGACAAATGGAATTTTGCTTCACGACATCTACTTTTAACCGAGTAGGGATACTGATTGCTTTTCTGTTGCTGTGTACAGAGAACTTGAAATTGCTAGCTAGGACTTGAAGGAAATTTTATAGCGGTTGAAGATGTTATACTTATGAACCTTCGCTAAATGACTCTGAAAGCTGTTCATATCTCTAAAGGAAATCCTTTCCAATTTGCAATTAGGCTCCGGACACATCACAGATCGCATACCAAGGCCGTGGAGATGCTAGGATACGAGATGATCTCTTGCTCTGTAGGCAGAGAAATACTTATAAGCCCGTTTGGTCCGAGGCGCCGTCTCATCCCAAAAACACATAAAGCACTGGCACCTGCTACAGGTTTTCGGAAAGTCGACTGCAACGTCTTTGACTACCATCTTTGGTGGGCGAGACTCGATCTTCCCTCCTAGCGTAACCATCGCGTGTGTCGTATAGAAAAGTGAAAGGGCCGGCAAATCCTAGAGGGGATCCTTTCCCCGAGTTTCGATAGAAGCATAACATATAATGGGCGTGTGACGCATTAAGCTCCGAGAGTAAGGTAGAGCACTTTCAGATGCAAGCTTGAAGGCGGTGGAGCTCTTTTCGGGCCGGGACTCGGGGCTCTGCTATAGCCAAACCATGCTATCTTCATCTCAGGCTGTGGCATCAAAAACATGAGAGGATGGCACGGAGAGAGAGCGATGAACACTGGAGAACAAGGGGGGTTGAGACCAGTACGTTAAGATTCCGTTGGTGCGTTGTCTCGCAAGAATCTGCCAGCTCCCCGATACCAAGTATCGAGAAGAACCGGCGTTCTCCGCAAGTGAGGCCATCATGGGCCATGGCGTCGTTGGACTGAGGCGTGGGTGGTGGTAGAATTTGGCCGCGGTACCTACCTAGGTAGTCGTGAGTCAGTCCCCCGCCCAGTCAGCGGGCCGAACAGCTGACCGACCGCCCCCAAAAGTTTAATTACATCAGAACACGGTCGCTAAAAACAAGGGACTGACCTTGGCTCGAAACACCACGAAAGCATCGCGACCTCGGCCACGTTTGTACTCCGTCGGGCGCGATACGGCAGGGTGACTCACGGTGGGCGTCGCCGAGGGCGCCCAGCACGACTACCGGAGACATGGTTCGAGGAGGGCGTCTGTATGTATCATGCATGCAACTCGCAAGCCTCAGCCATTGATTCGGACATGGATACTCTGTACGGCAACTGTGTCTTAGCAGCAAGGGCATATTTGAATCATAAATGGAGCTGCGGTGCATGGCTCATGGCCGACAATCAATCACGTTTTGCCCGCGCGTGCAGGGCTGGCTGTCACAGGGCAAGGTACAGGACAAGCAGGCATGCAGATGCCACTGTAGAATGCTGCACCCCCTGTCCGTACAGCGGCAGGGGACGCTTTTGGCGCGCCACTGGCCGGTGCGGCATCGCAGGAGCCCTCTCTCGTGGGTGCCGCTGTGCGAGCATGCTCCGGCCCAATGGCACGACTCAACGCTACTCCAACCACCGTCGCCACTCGCTCGTCCGACTTTTGGCCTCTCCCATCAGACCATGCCACGCATCCGCTGCAAAGTCACCACTCCCCCGACCCCCGCCCCATCATGGCCGACTCTGGCTGGCTGCTGCAATGGACCATGGTCCTTTCCTTGACGGCCCTCTGCCTGTCGTTGGTCGTCGTCGCCCAGGTCGTCGCCAGCTATTGGACAGCATACACGGCCGCGCCCCTCGACGTCGCCGCCTTTGTCGATGCCGTCGACTTCTCCATCCAGGAAAACGAGAGCTACGACCGCGACGTCGCAAAGGTCCAGCGCCTCGAGGACAAGCTGCGCCTGGGCCGTCTGCTGCGCGAGATTCAGCGCGGCGGCGACGACTTGCGCGAGCAGCTCAACCGCCTGCTCATTGGCGAGGGCACCACGTCGCTGCGCACCAGCGCCCGTGTGCTCTGGGCCTCGAACCGACTCGACCTCGAGGAGAGGGTGCGGAGGCTCGACCTGTTGCGCATGCGCTTCCTCGTCGTCTACATGGGCATCATGACTTCGGTTGCAGACCGCCAGCCCCCGCCACCGCCCCCCATGTTCCGAGACGCGGAAAAGGCGTCGGCCTTTGCCGCCCTCTCCAAGCCAGCCTTGCAAAAGTCGCTCACCGAGACCATTGCCAAACGCGTGCCGCTGCGCCGTCTCACCACCCACGCCATCGGGCACCAGGAGAGCGTCACGACGCCGCATCGAAAGGGCTGGGCCGGCGTTGTCGAGGAGCTGCAGACGTCGCCGCGGATGCAGCGCCGCCACGCCTCGCTAGAACAAACCACGACGGCGAGGCCTCCGTGACGTTGCGCCTCGTCGCCTTGCTGCGAGCCAGCCAAGGCTTTCTTTTTTTGAGAACAGCTGTCACGGCGTGAAGGCGTCGGCCCAAGTTCGAGCCAACCGTGGAGGCCACATCCTTCACTGCGCGACGAGAGCTTTTTGGACGGCAAGCAGAGGCGAGACATGACCGGAGTTGCAGGTCGCTTCACTCGGATAGGATACCCATACACTTTCCCACATTGTTCTAGGTGGCTTTTCCTTTACCTCTTTACCCTTGGCATGTCTCTTTTCGCATTGCTTCTGGCCGCCTCCAGCCTTTGGCTCTCCTGTTGGCTGTCGACATGGCTGTCATATACCCCTTCCTGTTTGTTCCAGCAATGGCACTGCGCGGCTCAAAGCCGTCGGCAGACTTTACTTCCCCGGCGCTTGGTCTGGGCCAAGTCCGTTCCGCTCCCCGACTGTATGAAACGTGAGACGCGGTTTGAATAGGAATAGATGTTGGCTCACGCACCGTTCAAAGCCACCAAGAACCGACTGACACAGTTGTATGCAGCGACCTGTGGATTTGCATCAGTCAGTGGAGCGGCGCAGGGCAAGCAGCTCGTGGTAGTACGCGCCGTTGCCGTAATCTCGACGACTTCTTGATGGTTGAAGTGGCTGTGAAGAAGCTCAAACGTCTGGTCCTGGACCTGCACGCTCCGCGTCATCTCATCCGCGTACAGCAGAGCCGCCCACTGCCTGTCGTCCAGCTCTTGGGGCCTGTCCAAGCCCTCGAGCACATGGCGCTTGACCACGTCGAGCCCTGCCGAGCTGACGCCTGCCTCGGAGGCGAGCGGCGCATGGTGCCCCCACTCGTACCAGGCCTCGTTGCAGACGGCGACGCGGCAGATTGCGATTTCGCGAATGTCGGCGCCCAGAGACGTCTTTGTGCGGATGGCGCCGAGAAAGGAGTTCCAGCCGTCGGCGACGGGGGGGGAGTGGAGGAGGGCGAGGTCAAGAGACTGCAGGGGGCGCGGGGCGCGCCGGGCCTGGATGCGTGCGACGATGGCGGCCTCTTCAGGCGTGGCGGTTGGTGGCGGGTTGGAAACGTAGGGGAGTCTCATTGTCGCTGTTGATGTTTGGAGGCGAGGATGAGAGACGAAGGAGGGATATCGGGGGGTCAGCACATGGAGCCGGGGCAGCCGGGAGTCTCCAACCCGGATGGTGGTCCGAGATGTGGGGTCGGAGGGGGCTGTAGTGGCCGAATCCGCCGCCGCCCCCCATCGGCGCCGAAGGCCGGCGAGCCAAGACATAGTATTACATATACCAGGGGACCCAAAGTGCGGAGTGAAGCAATGAGCTGAGCAACCACGTTAAAGGCCTAGGTCACAGCTAGATACCGCAGCTGCCACGGTGGTGGGTGCGCCTGCACGCCCGCCTTTGCAGACATTGTCTTTCATACCCGTCGGCCTCATGATTCACACCGTGGGCAGTCAACGACAGACTGTTGTTGAGGAATTATCCGATTCACTGTGCGTGACGTCGAATACGTTTCCAAAACTCCATTTTTTTTATTCAACGCATTTCTCGGCGGTCAAACCGACTAGCTGCCAAGTCCCGGTCAAACGCGTTGGAGATCATCACGTGACACGCTCCCGCAGCCTCGCCCATCTACGCGACGACGGTTTTCTCGCGTCGCCCCGACTCCTCTCCCATCCACCTCTCCCGTCGCATGCCCTTCTCCCGCCGGCGCGCCCAGCAGTCATCATGGCGGAGATCAAAATCGACAGCAAGCTCTTTCAGGAGCGTGTCTCCCACTTTGCGACTGCCTGGAAGAATGACCTGCGGACCAAGGATGGCCTTTTCGCCGGAGCTTCGTCCATCATCATCATGATGGGCAAGGTCGAGGAAGTCCCCGAGTACCACAAGAACAACGCTATGCATGTAAGCTCTGTGCCTCGTCCCTGGATTGCGACGATGGAAATACTGACCCGGACGCAGTTTTGGCTGCTCGGATACGAGTTTCCCACGACGCTCATGCTGTTGACTGTCGACACGCTCTACATCCTCACAACCCAAAAGAAAGGTGCGACAATCGGAACCTCGAGCTTTTGCCATGTGCGCGACTGACATTTCTCCAGCCAAACATCTCGAGCAGCTCAAGGGCGGCCGCTTCCCCATCGAGGTGCTCGTCCGGGGCAAAGATGCGGCCGAAAACGAGAAGCTCTTCGTCACCATTGCCGAAAAGATCAAGGCGGCAGGGGTGAGTTTCGCCACCTTGATTCGCCAAGACTTGAGCTGCTGACGCCATCGTGCACAGGACAAAGTCGGTACCATCATCAAAGACACCTCCCGGGGCCCCTTCGTCGAAGAGTGGAAAAAGGTCTTTGCCGACCAATGCAAGGACGTTTCAGAGGTCGACATCTCCGCTGCCCTGTCCACGCATGCCTTTTCCGTCAAAGACGAGAGCGAGCTACGAGCGATGCGAACCGCATCAAAGGCCTGCGTGGCCTTGATGACGCCTTATTTCCTCGACGAAATGTCCAACATCCTCGATGCCGAAAAGAAGGTGACGCACTCGGCCCTGGCCGAGAGAGTGGACAAGAAGCTCGACGACAACAAGTTTTGGCAGACGGTCCAACTCCCAAGCAAGGGGAAATTACCCAGTGACTTTGATGCTTCCCAGCTCGACTGGATCCTTGGACCTGCCATCCAGAGCGGCGGCAAATACGATCTTCGATTCGTCGGCGACCCAAACAACGACAACCTGCACGCCGGAATCATCATTGCCGCGCTGGGCCTCAGATACAAGTCATACTGCTCCACCATCGCCCGCACCTACCTGGTGGACCCCAACAAGTCACAAGAGAGCAACTACAAGCTCCTGTACATGATTCACAACACCATCCTCAAGGAGATCCGAGACGGAATGGCGGCCAAGGATGTCTACGCCAAGGCGCTGAGCATCATCAAGAGCAAGAAGCCGGAGATGGAGAAGCACTTCCTCAAGAATGTCGGCTGGGGCGTTGGCCTCGAGAACCGGGATCCCACGCTCGTGCTCAATGCCAAGAACTCGCGGATGCTCAAGGACGGGATGACGCTCATCATCCACACCGGCTTCCAGGACATTGAAAACCCGCAGCCCCAAGACAAGAACAGCAAATTCTACTCCCTTGTCCTCACCGACACGATCCGAGTCACCAACAGCGAGCCGGTTGTCTTCACAGCCGAGGCCCCCACCAGCGCCGACGCCAACTCCTTCTTCTTCAAAGACGACGAGGAAGCGGAGCCGGCCCCGAGAAAGGAGAAGAAGGACTCGAGAGTTGGCGCCGTCGCCACCAAGAACATTACAAACACCAGGCTTCGGTCGGAGCGGGCCACGCAGGTTGACGACGATGCCGACAAGAAGCGGCGCGAACATCAAAAAGAGCTTGCCACGAAGAAGCAGAAGGAAGGTCTCGCCCGGTTTGCCGAGTCCACAAGCGGGCAGAATGGAGGCGAGGTCAAGAAGTTCAAGCGCTTCGAGTCGTACAAGCGCGAGGACCAGTTCCCCTTGAAGATCAAGAACCTTGAGATTGTGGTGGATTCCAAGAACAACACCGTTGTTTTGCCCATAATGGGGCGGCCCGTGCCGTTCCACATCAACACCATCAAGAATGCCAGCAAGAGCGACGAAAACGACTGTGCCTTTTTGCGCATCAACTTTCTTTCCCCCGGCCAGGGCGTCGGCAGGAAGGATGACCAGCCTTTTGAGGATGCGTCTGCTCATTTCGTGCGAAGTCTGACCTTTCGGTCAACGGATGGCGACCGGTACAGCGAAATAGCAACTCAAATCTCAAACATGAAGCGCGACATCTCCAAGAGGGAGCAGGAAAAGAAGGACATGGAGGATGTGGTTGAGCAGGACAAGCTCACGGAAATCAGAAGTGAGCCTTCCATGTCTTGCCCCTTTGATGGCCGACCCAGCTGCTAACACGTCAAACCAGACCGTCGTCCGGCCGTCCTGGACAATGTTTACATACGGCCAGCCATGGAAGGCAAGCGAGTGCCTGGAAAGGTTGAGATCCACCAAAACGGTATTCGCTACCAGTCTCCGCTCAACGCCCAGCACCGCGTCGACGTGCTCTTCTCCAACGTCCGGCATCTCTTCTTCCAGCCTTGCCAGCACGAGTTGATTGTCATCATTCACATCCATCTGAAAGACCCCATCATTGTGGGCAACAAGAAGAAGACAAAGGATGTGCAGTTTTACCGCGAGGCCATCGACATACAGTTTGACGAGACAGGCAACCGCAAGCGCAAATATCGGTACGGCGACGAAGATGAGTTTGAGGCTGAGCAGGAGGAGCGACGCCGTCGTGCGGAACTCGACCGGCTCTTCCAGGGCTTCGCGCAGAAGATTGCCGAGGCGGGTCGCAACGAGGGCATCGAGGTGGACATGCCCATCCGAGACCTTGGGTTCCACGGCGTGCCCTTTCGCAGCAACGTCTTTGTTCAGCCCACAACCGACTGCCTCATCCAGGTCGTGGAACCCCCCTTCATGGTGGTCACAATTGAGGATGTCGAGCTGGCGCATTTAGAGCGCGTGCAGTTTGGCCTGAAGAACTTCGACTTGGTCTTCGTCTTCAAGGACTTTGCCCGAGCGCCGTACCACATCAACACCATCCCTGTCGAGTTCCTAGACCAGGTCAAGGACTTTCTCGACTCATCCGACATTGCCTTTACCGAAGGCCCGCTCAACCTCAACTGGGCCGCCATCATGAAGACGGTCACGGCCGACACGCATCAGTTCTTCGTGGATGGAGGATGGGCCTTTTTGCAAACCGAGTCCGACGACGAGGGCGGCGAGCAGGAGTCAGACGAGGAGTCGGCGTTTGAGATTGACGACGACGAGTTGGACGAGGCCAGCGAGTCGAGCGAAGAAGGCTCCAACTTTGGCAGCAACGCCAGCGATGACGACGACGACGACGATGCCGAGCTGGATAGCGAGGAAGAGGGCGAGGACTGGGATGAGCTCGAGAAAAAGGCCAAGAAGCGGGACCGGGAGGCCGGGCCCGAAGAGGAAGAGGACCGGGGCAGCAAAAAGAAGCGTAAGCGCTGAGCGACCCGACGGGCGCGCGACGGCGGCTGCCGCGAAATCGGCGAGGAGGCGGCGGACCAGCCGCTGCTCCCGAGGCTGCGGGCGAATTTTGGTTGCGTCTCTCTTTGAAGTAGGACATTTGTTCAATCATGGGCACGGAGAGCTGGGTGCGACGTGTTCTGTCTCTACGTCCTTGTTTTCAATATCTGGCGGCGCTTCCCCTTTGTCCTGATGCTATGCGTATTCCAAGCCGATACGTGTGTGTACGTGATGAATCCGAAGCTCTGGTGCGCTGCCTCGGTGGCCCCCCCCCCCTTTCTTCTCCAGTAGGTGTCCAGAGGCACGTGACGTCTCACACGAAGGATGAAAAAGATGCTATTCTGGCTACCTTGGCAGGACTCGAGAGAATACCACTGTCTAGCCAAGACGGCCCGGATTCCCCTCCCGTCACCCCTCCCAAACTCCGCCCTTTGAGACAAATAACGAGGTGGAAGCAGCTCGCGCGTGAGGAATCGTACCAAGCCCATGGATAGAGATGGGAGGGTTTGAAAGACAGAACCGTGGGGGAAAAGAAACGGAAAAAGAAACATTCATAGCCTCGCCTCGCCTCGCCTCCTCGTCGGAACAGGCCCGATATCCCACTCCCAACTCTGTGATTCGACATGCTGAGAAAAGAAGGTCGAGTTCACGGCGACGAGTAGACCAATTCCTCCCTAGACGACGAGTAGTCTTCTGAAAACATCACCTTATTCAGAGCCTGCCGCCAGCAACCGGGCTCGTCATGCGCCCCGAGGGAACCTGTCCTCGAGCGATGGGAGTGCAGAGGCGGGCCCCCGCCCCATCCCAAGATCTTGATCCTTCACGGGCAACTTGCCCTCGCGCCTGATTCCCTAGTCCAACCGCCTCAATCGATCTTCAATCCGTCGGTAAAGCCGAGCGTGGCGGGGAGACACCGAAGACGACGCGAGACGGCAAGCCTGCGTGTTCTGGTATCTCACGATGCTGTGCAGAGCGGTGGCGCGATAGCCGTCGTCAGCCCTCTAAGCCTCGGCGGGACGGACTTCACGGCCAGAGGCCATGGCGGTGCTGGGACCAGAAGGCTTGGAGGCGGGGGCGTTGTTCCAGGAGAGGTAAGTGTGGTCACCGAGTTTTCTGTCAGAGAGTCAGCATAGTCGGTCATGGCATCGGGGGGTGAACAGCTGACCTCGGCTTGACAAGATGGGTCACGGTAAAGATGGCACCCAAGAGAATGCACACACCGCCGACTGCGATGTAAGCAATGCCTAGGAACGGGTTGCGGCCGCCCATGACGGTGCGAGTGGTGATGAGGATCGACTTTGTGCCCCTGTACTCGAGCGTGGGGAAATCTGCGCAAAGAGGTGAGCCGTTGTCGTTGCCAACTGATAGCCTCGTATGAGCTTGACTCACAATCGTCGACGATGATTTGGTAGCGACCGTCCACCATGGCCTCATTGTCATTGCGCTGGTACAGCTTGCTAAAGGTGGGCAGACCGGCAGTGCGCATCCAGACCTGAAAGGCCTCCCACTCCTGGAGGTTGGGGGGCGGGTTGCGCTCCGTGTAGTTATCGGGATATCGGACGCGCCAGTTGGGAGGCGGAAGGACATCGGAGAAGCTGTACTTTGTCGGGCCGTAGAGAGCCTTGTCGCTGTCCCATGCAATGCCGGAGATGCTCATGTTGTAGGGCCGAGTCTGGTTGTTCCTTGCGTTGGGAGGGTTGAGCAGCACCGGGCTGGTGAAGGAGTCGTTGAACATGGAGTTTGCGATGAGGCCGCAGGGGTAGTAGGGCTTCATGGTGCCGCCGCTGTCTTCGCCGAAGAGCGGGGTGCACTTAGATCCCCGGATGTCGTCGTAGGAGCGAGCCTCGCCCTTGAGCTGCTGCTGGTCCGACGACTCGACGTATCGGCGGTGGTTCTGGTAAAAGTTGGTGAGGCTGTAGTAGAAGAGAACGGGGGGGCCCATGTTTTCGGGTATGTTGAAGCGCAAGTAGCAGCGGTCCGTGATGACGCTGACGCCCGACGAGAGGGTGACGTTGGCGCCCTTTTCGATGGCCCACTGGGCGTCAATGCTCCTGTTGGAACTCTTGAAGGCGGTCGAGACCTTGTCGTCCGGCATCCTGTCGAACTTGTCGCTGAAGTTGGGGGCCTCGGTCCTGCACCTCGTGTAGTCGAGCGAGATTTCTTGCACCTAGGAACGGGCCAATCTGGTCAACAGGATGGACTCGAGGGTCGCTCGGGCCGAGCCCTACCTGAGCGCTGGCGTAGAGAAGCAGGCCGCCTATGGGCGCAAAGATTATTCCGATGGTGAAGAACAGGGGCAGGACGGTCTTTGGGGTGAGGATGGGCCTATGAAGCGGGTCAGTGATTCCATGGCGACCTCGCTGGGTGCCTGGGCTGGCTGATGGGGAGGGGGAGAGGGCAGAGACGCACTGCCATGCCTTGAGACGCTGCTGCCGGAACGCGGTATCTGTAATCAGCCCGTCAGCCTCGTGCGCATAGAGACGCGTATTGGCCAACAGCGGCGCGTACTCGCAGGGCGGCGGCTCTTCTTCTTGTCTGGCTGCTTTGGGCTCGAGTCGTGCGAGTCGATGGAGTCGGTATGGCCGACGCCTCGCGGCGAGTCGGACATGATGACGAGGTCGAGGCTGCGCACAGTTGGATTCGAGTTGCGCTGCGCGAGGACACGGATGCAGTGGGTGGGAGGAGGGGCGCCGGTTGATTTGTGCCGAGGGCGTCGTCGTCGTCGCTGTTCAAGCAGAGGTCAATGGGGATTGTGGCTGGAAGAGGCCTTTGTACGACTTACAGAGTACGGGGTACGAGGCAGGTGTGGCTGTGCTCGCATGTCGCATGAGTCCAATTAATCAACGCCCACCGGCCAGTATATACGACGGAAATGAGCGCCAGGAGAAAGGGCAGTGGAGGAAGACCAGCTAGGATCTGGCCTTGATCATCGCGCCTTTGCTACCATTTTCGACGCATCTCAACAGCGTCTTGCCGCGTCACAAACTACTCCTCGCCATGTTCCTGACAGGTCACCGATGAAGAAGTCATCACGTGATACAGTTGGATGAGTAAGCAGGCCCATTTATATCCCGCACCACCCACCTCGCCACAGCTTGGCTGCTGCATGTGCTCCGGCTCCCCGGCCTCGTTGAAGATGGCAACGTCCAACTCCCGAGGGCCCTGAAGGCCTGGTTCTTTCCCAGCCAACAGGGTCCGGCAGGTTTCAGTGATGTGGGCATGAAAGGTCCACGTCTCAAAGTGGCAGTATTGACCCGGTTCGCAATTCGAAGCGACTGAGAAGCCGTCCGCTTCCCGTCTCTTGATTGCTCCTCTCTTCCGACCCTGACATGTCGATGCTGCCGACCATGGCGCCCCCGCCTCACGAGGCCGGTAGTCGATCCAGTAAGGCTCCTGTTTTGGAGGCTTGCTCCAGTCGATGCAGGACTTGCGCGCCACCTCGGCCCGAAGCTCTTCCTGGATAGCACTTACATCGCCTTGAGGCAGTTTCTCTGGAATAAAGATGACAGCCATGAGCGGCCTCCCGTCTGGTCCGCCGATTGGCGTGCGTATCGTGCAAGGAGATGCTCTGCAATGTCGGGTGATTTCACATAGTAGACCCACGTTTCTGACTGGGAGGCCCCGTTTCTACTCCGGATGCTTGCCTTGTGTGTCCCGTGGCTGGTGAACTCGCTGTCGGATCTGGGTTTTCTGGAAGAGATGGACAAGGACAGGGGCCCCGAAACATGGAGCCCGCTCGACGACGGCGCCGAAACACTCGAACCCTTTGCGACATGCTCAAGGTGGTCGCTAATCTCAATAGCGTGAACGCGCCTTTGCCCGTGTCAGTGTTGAGATGCGCTTTTTCCACATGGCGCTCAATGCAGACGGGACAGGCGCATTCGCATCCAGAGACGGCTCGTCGCTTGAGACTGGCCGATTTTCCCAGTCGATATTGAAATCCTGTCGCAGCTCGTTGATGCGTTATTTAGCTAAAGTCTCTTCATCAATAGCAGAGACGAAAGCACACGCTTTTTGAATGCTCCACGATGAGTCTTCTTCCTTTGTACCTCCTAGAGCCCGAGAAGGAACTCGGCGTGAAGTGCCATTAGCACCCAAGTATAGTTGGACATGACCCGGGTCACTTCGGTTCCTGTCACAGCTCGAGGTTCAATGTTGTGAACGTTGGAAAGGAATCAGATGATCAAGTTTTGCGATAGTATTAGAGTCCAAGACACTGTTATGCGGATCTCGCGTGGTGCCCTGCTTTTCAAATGACAGAATCGAGACTGGTCTTTGGAGCTGTCGGGCCTTCGGATCGCCAACGCATGAGCAAACCCGAGAAACCAGAGATCATTTTTCTTCTCTCTGTATGCCTTTTTGACGCCGACTGTAGCGAACCCAAGGCATTGAGCTGTCGTACTCTGGCAGATGCTACACTGCGATGCTTGCTCATGGCTTGGCGAGGCAAAGCTGATGTTCGTTCGTCATGGACAATGTTGGCGTAGGTTTTGAAACATGTTGTTGGGCCCAGCCAGGATCCTGGTTGTCGCGGCTGTAATTAGTCGTTGCTCAAAATCCAAACCGTGTCTTGTCAAGCACCTCGACTGCCGGTCTAGACGGCTTCCCCACTGTTGGTGTGAAGGGCCGAACCACGGCATCGTGGACCGCTGTTGCCGATTCGCCGACGACGATTGTCAAGCTGATGTGAAGTTACGGCGGGCAACCTCGGCATGACGTGTTTGTGAGGTGTGGCAGGGTGCGAGGTACGTACCGGCATTGACCAATAGGTGTACTCTGTATCCGTACTCTGTATCTGTACCTAGGCATGTACTCTGTATCTATGCACGCACTTTATCGGCTGGAGCGAAACAAAACAAACAATGTCTGGTAAAAGAGTGGGGCGCTTGAGTTGGTGATTTCGTGGTGTCGAGGTTCTCTGTACCTACTCTGAACAGCGTCTCGTCTTTTCCACTTTCCCCGAGTTGCCTTTCTTGTGCCACGGCTGCTCGGTCACTCGGCTCAGCTCAAAGGCGTTCCATTCGTCTTCCAGATGAAGGCCTCGCTTTTGGGAAACAAGGAGAACGACGGGCGGCTGGGGCGCTGACGACGACTCCAATGCCGTTTGTTCCGGGGCCTGCAAGGGCTGAGCCTCCTTTCAGTCCAGGCCCCAGCGGACCGCGGCGGCAATAGCCTTGGTACAGCACATACTACCTACCCAGTGAGTAATGTGTGTGTACCTGACCTGCCCACCAATTCAAGCGGTTCGTCTCCGTGTGCATCGTTGGACTCTGCCGGTGGGACCACGGGCGGCGAGTCCCGAGCACGGGGGACTTGAGCTTGAGTCGAGGGCTCCACGCTGTTTGATTTGACCTTCTGGACATTGCCTCGGCGGCGTCTACAAAAGGGGACTCGCCTCCATGATGAACGACGGACGGACAACGCAAAAGCACGCAGCTCGGTCCTTCGACAGCAAGGGCTTGGCGGCGGGTACCTGGCCCAGGCAGGCAGCGAGTTCCTACATGCTGCAGGTACCCAGTACCTACTGGATGCTCTCCACCAGCAATTTCACCCCTTCTCAGTCGACGGAAGGAGGCTGACGATCATCACCAACCACCAGCGCTTGGAGCGAGGCGCAGCACGGCCACGGCCCGGGGGCAAAGACATGCATCCATCACCTACTTCTACCTGGCTACCGCTACAGTATGTAATGCACAGCACACCGCACTCCCTAGACACCTACAACAGGCAGGCGCTTTGCCACCGTCGTCGGACAAACTCCGAGTGAGTAAACCAAGGGCTCATTTCTGACGAAAGCCTTTGTTTCCCGCCCGTTCATATTCACCGTCGCGGTATGTGGTTTATCTTGACGTTTATCCCCCCCCAGCTTTCTTTTTCCCCCGAATCATCTCATCTCCGAGCCTGCGTTTTATCCTCGTTACGAACACTCTCCTCATCTCGCTTCACCCCCCTGTCCTCCCTCTTGAGCTCATTCCTCCCCCGGACGCAAGCGCCCCCGTTGTTTTGTCTCGTGGGGTCGTGTCGACTTCCAAATGCCACGATTCCCGCCCTCGCCCAGCGCTTGTCCCTCTCCGATCCCGACCCTCGTCGAACTCGGCGCTGGTGGACTGCACAACAATTGTTGAATGAGGCACACCAGGCCGCTTGTTCTCGCGTCCACCCAGACCGTGGCGAAGCCGTTGCGTCAGCGCCGTCTTGGGTGCGAGCATCCCCCGTCTCCACGTCGATACGGCCAACCAGTCCATCATGCCCAGCCCGGCTTCCTCTCGCAGGAGCACCAGGAGCACCAATACTGGAGTGCCAACCATTCCGCAGATTCACGTCATGTCCCCCCCCCGGACCACCACGACCAAATCACGCCGCCAGCCTCGGGACACTGGCTTCCCCGAGCCCTTTGACGAAGGTATGCCTCCCTCTCGTGCAACTCGCCACTTGTCTCACCGCTTACATCGAGGCCAGGTCGCACCACGACGCTGCCCCATCCCGAGGCCGATCTGTCCCCCAACGCCACCATCTACCACGACGAAATCGCCGTCGACCGGACCCTCAAGCGTGGCAGACTCTTCAGCCGCCCTAGGAACAGGCGCACCATCAGTCACGGTGTCATCAGCCCGCAGGTGGAGGCCTTCCACAGCGTCCTGTCCCTCTCCATCGTGGGTACCGACTCCTTCCCTCGAGAGCAGTCCAAGCTCATTAGCGCTTCGACGTCGAGTTTGAGGCTGTCCAAGGACGGCGGCGAGAGCATGCGCTCCAAGAGGGTCGAGGACGAGGACACGCCGCCGACATCACCAGACGTGTCGGAGCGCCGCCGTAAAAAGGGCCTGCTGTCCAGGCTACGACGCAAGAGCTAGGCTTGGACCGCTGCTTCTCGAACAAGTGCATCACGACGCAACGACTCCCATATTATTTCGTTTGTTTTAGCGTTGGAGTTGCCCATGAGCATGTGACATGCCGGGGCTCGGGGATCGGGAGCATCAGACTCGAATAGACGACAGCTTGTTCTTTGGTGTACTTTAGTGTACTGGACACTTTTCTGAGTTTTTTGGTTGGAATACGGGGAGTCTGAACAAGGACACGGCTTGATACGTGGAGACTGGCAAGAGTGCAACAGGTTGCGCGTCTCGAGTCGACTGAATGAATAGATGGACGTTTCCTATGCTAAGCTTGTGGCCCCTCGTTCGGTCAACTCCCTCGATAGGTGGTATAGCTATAGGGGCTCAGCAGCAAGGGAACATGGTAGCGCTGGCCCTGGTGGACGCGAAAGACGACGACGGCCTCTGGGAAAAAAGTGTCTTGGCCGGAGCCAAAGTAAGCCTCTGTGTCAAAGCGTAAAGTCCAGCGCGAAGAGCCCTGGAGGGCGCCGAGGACGTCGTCGAGGGTGTAGACGGGGACCTCGCCCGACGAGGTGGCGGAGCTATAGGGCAGCCAGGCGGCGATGCGGCCGTCGTCGTCGGTGAGGGACTCAAAGGTGGCGTCGGCACCCTCGAGGCGGACGCGGATGCCCCTGGCCGGGCGGCCGGCGGTGGTGTCGAGGACGTGGCAGGTGATGCGGTCCTTTGTCACAGCGGCGGCGGCCATGATTGGGCTGGGCCTAGGCCGGACCGAGGGGGACGTGCGCGCGGAGCGGAAGAAGCAAAAATGGAAGAAGCGGGCGAAGGACGTCGCCGGACGGGACGAGGGCTGGGGGGTGGTGGAGCGGGGGTTCGGGCGATTACCGGAAGAGAGTTTGGGCCAGGACAGGGGAATGGCGAAGTCGGGTACTTTGACCAGGTGGAGTCGATGGCGGGCCGGGGGAAGAAGAGCAGGCGCGGAGCTGGGGGTTGACGACGGGTGGTGGCCGTGAAGACAAAAGGAGAGAATTGTCACGTCAAACTTGGGCCTCTTTGAGGCCAGGGGGGGGCGCTCAGCTCTGCGTGCGCGGCTGGCATTCACGGACGGCACCATGCATGTGTGCTGCGTGGCATAGAAGGCCCCCCCGGCGTTCCCCGCAGACCCGCCCAATGACGGCCCATGTCCTCGATGCAGTTGCCGGCAGCGCGGCGGGGCCGCCCAGCCGGGGTCCTCCGTCTGCTTCGCACTGCACTCGGCTACTGTATATGTACTGTACTGGACCATTGAACAGGGTACAGGATGCGAGTCGGAGCTGACTTGAGTGGGCAAGTCCGTCTTGAGTTAGTACTGTATGTACATACATATGTACAGTACCTAGATAGGCATCTGTCTGTCACCAGGCCGCCCGCCACAGGCGCCCCACTAACACGGCTTGCCCCCCGCTGCCGTGCACACCCGTTAGTGCCGTGGCAGCCCGTGGCCCCCCCCCCGCACTTTGTTCGTCCCATCAGATCGGCTGGCTGGCTTCGGTGCTCGGTCGGTGAGGGCTGGCGCTTTTGCCGCCGGTGGTGGGCTCGAGGGAGGGTGGCTCTGTTCTATTCATGTCCTCGCGCCGCTTGCTCTTCGACTTGGGCCCCAGTTAAAGGTGTCAACCAAGTACTCTACTGCTACTCAGGCGCCCGACTGACGGGCTCTTGTGGCTTTAACCGGGTACCTTCCTACAGTACCTCCGTATCTACTACTACCTTAGGTACCTAACTACCTATCTAGGCACCAAGGTAGGGACGAATACTGTAGGTAGGCACGCTGTAATGCGGGGCCGCTGGGCTCATGTGAGCGGTGTCGGCCATCCATCCACCGTCACCACCACCACCACCACCACCACCACCACCTTCTTCTCCTCCTCCCTCTCCTGTATCCATACTTGACCCCGTAGTCAAAATCCCGGCCCAGCCTCACATCACCCGCCTCCCTACACGCCCTCTACCGGCACGGCCTGTACAGCTTATACATGTAGGCAGGCCTCGCGCCCGCGTGCGGGTTACACTCGCTCGCTTTCCATTCGTACCTCCCTGCCGAAGCAGCAAGCAAGCAAGCGACTGGGGAAGATAGGCCGTGTCCCCAACACCGTCTCGAAAGCCCGTCGCCGGAGCCATGGCGCGTGACAGTAGCCGCATCTCGGCCACCAGGCCCGTCTTCCCTCGCTACCTCTTGCCGACCTTTGTCCTTTCGCTCGCGCGCCGCCACCGGTCGGCCTCTCCATCGTCGTCGCCATCTGCCTGTTCCTCTTGCTCGCCTCCCGCCAAGCCGGCTCCGTCAGACGGCTCGTCGCCGCCGCCGTCGTCGCCGCACCGCCGCCGCCGATGGCGCCTGTCCCGCGCCGCGCCCGACACGCTCCGTTGCATAAACTGCTCGACCGACCTCGCCCTGGCCTCGCAAATCGTCTCAAAGGGCTTCACGGGTCGCTACGGCCGCGCCTTCCTCGTCGCCCCGCCCCCGCCCCCCGCCGACGACCAGGCCCTCGTCAACATCCGCGTCGGCCGCAGCGAGGACCGCCAGCTCGTCACGGGCTGGCACGTCGTTGCCGACATCTGCTGCGCCACCTGCTCCCGCAAGCTCGGCTGGAAGTACGTCGACGCAAAGGAGAATTCGCAAAAGTACAAGGTCGGCAAGTACATCCTCGAGGTTGAGAGGGTCGTCACGCACCGTCGCTGGGAGGACCTTGCTGCCGACGACGACCGGGGCTGGGCCGACGACGGGCTCGGCTCCGAGGATCCGCGCGGGGACGCCCAAGAGATTGTCTTTGATTCCGAGGATGACGACGAGTGCGATGAAATCTTTGCTGGCGTGTGGGACGCGGCGACGGTGGCAAAAAGGAGGAGCCAGACGATTGCGAGGCGCGCGCCGCCGACAGCGCCATGATATCACTCCCCTTCTCTTGACATGGTAGTGGGCAGGGGCTTGGTTGATCGAGGCACAGACATGTTGGACGGCGTTATTCCCCTTGCTGGACGGGGCCTGCTCTTGCTTCATACTGCTGGGATAATTGTGGCAAATCGCGGATAACTTGGGCTGGTCTCTGGGATACCCGTGGCGTACTTGATTGATGGCTGGAAGCAGCTACCTTGATTTGATATGGGCATAGTCTATCAGCTCGTTGCAATTGTTGACATTGGTTTCACAAGTATGTGCTCAATTCTTCAAGTAGTCATGGGCTCTGGGGCAAACACCCTTTCGGCTCCAAGCATATCGAGACCGCCACCAATGGCCGGGCTCAACGTATAACAGCAGCTTGCGTCAAGAGACCACATGAGCCTAAACCAACGTCTAATAGGTCCTGGTCTCGGCTCATTGCCCCCGGCTGGTGAGTTTCTCTTTAAGAAACGCTTCCACTTCGTCTAGCTCCTCTACACAGGCCGAATGCTCCATGCCCCTGTGTTGCGCCGCGTCAGAAAAAAACTCTCAATCAGAGGCCGCCGCATCGGAATGGCGAGCCTGTGGCCACGCAGACACTTACGGGTACGTCTTGAACGTCACGTCGTAGCCCATGCTCTTCAGCGCCTCGGCACTGGCCTTGGCCAGCTCGTAGCGCACCATCTGGTCCCGATCCCCGTGTGCCATGAAGATGGGCGTCGCCTTGTTGGAGTCGCCCTCGGGGACGTGATCCTTGAAGGACTGGCTGAGGAGGAGCCAGGACGAGAGGGCAACGATGCCGGCAATCTTGACGGGGGCGGTGAGGCCGGCGAGGATGCTCGTGGCGCCGCCCTGGGAGAAGCCGCCGAGGACGATGCGGTCTGCGGGGATGCCGGCCGAGATCTCGTCTTGGATGAGGGAGTGGAAGTAGGTTCGGGATGCGAGGATGCCGGCGACGTCTTCGTCGAGGGCGCGGGCTTGCAGCGAGTTGATTGACGGCGCTAGGGATTTCTGCACTGCTGGGTCAACATTGCCCCGGTTTGTGTGCCTCACTTCCTCCCAAAGAGAAGGTTCGGAAAGGCGTCTCATGTGTCGAGTGCAGGCGCCTGCCTGTCCGAGAGCAGAGCCTGCCTGTCCGAGAGCAGAGCCTGCCTGTCCGAGAGCAGAGCCGGAGCGTGAGGGGACTCACAAGATCGAACCAGGCCGGCATGGGGAATCCGTTATTCTACGCGGCAGCGGCAATTCAGGCCGTCAGCAGGTCCTCGGGCCGAGCGAGCCCACAGCCAAACGAACCACGGTAATGGGCATGACGGGCGCATTCGGCAGGACAAACTTGACCTCGTCGAGCCGGCGCCTCCTGCGCCAGTGCTCCACGGCATCAGCCCAGCCGGCGCCCGAGTCGCCGAGACCGTGGGCGAAGAAGACGGTGGCCGTGTGCTTGCCGACTGCTGGGAACACCAGGGGCGCCGTGCGGCGGATCGAGGAAGACATGGCGCTGCTGGTGGCCGGCTTGATGCTGGCCTTGGCGCGCGAGGCCGGGTGTCCCTCGGTCGCGGAGAGGAGCGGCTGCCGGGAGAGGAGGGCGAGAACGAGGGCGATGGCGGGGACGACGAGGCTGAGTGTAAAGGCGAGCCGGAGGTTGAGCATGCGGCCTGCGTGGATGGATTGGAGGTTGAAGCCGATGGAGGCTTGGAGGAAGAAACGACGATTGGTGGGGCCATCGGTCTAGGTACAGTACATTACTGTCGTACTTGTACGAATGGAGCATGCATATCATCGTGGCCTCTTGGGTGACTTTTAAGCCGAGACGTCAACCCTCGTCCCCGTTCTCGATTGCCCTGCAAGACGCTCCCTCGCGCCGACACCCCCTCGGGCACGCATGCTCGGGGTCGAACTGCCACATCAGATACGCATCCGTCTCGTTGGCCAGGACGCCGCCCAGGACCCTCGTCGGCCCGCCGCCCGCGGAAAAGGCCTGCCGCAGCACCTCGACCGACGGCATGCGCACGTCGCCCCAGCCCTTGCGCACCATGGCCTCGACGCTGGTGCCGTAGACGTACTCTCTGAAGCCCGCCCAGCGGATGGCCGACGCGCACATCGGGCAGCTCTCGCCGTTGGTGTAGAGCGTCAGCTGCGACAAGGCCGCCCGTGCTTGGCGGGCAGTCAGGCCGTGCGGGCCGCTTGGGTCGGTGAGAACGGCGCTGCAGTTGCGGATGGCTGCCATCTCTCCTGCCGAGAAATGTGAGTCGACTATGCCATGGGCCGACGCACAGAGACGACCAACCGTGCATGGTCGGGTCCCCCGTCGAGGCCACCATGTTTGCTCCCATGCACACGAGCCGCCCGAGCCCCCCCTCGGTGTGGTTGACGATGACGGTCCCAAAGCCATTGAAGGGACACGGCGTCTTCGTTACGTGGTACAGTGCCTCGTTCGCCTGTCTCATCCAATGCGCCCTCGTGCTGAAGGGGATCCCGTGAATCGTCAGGCCCGGCTCGCCGAGACCGACCTGCACCGGGGGCTCGTGTCCACGGTGCTGGGCCAAGGCGGTCGTCATGGGTGCAAGCACGGCGAGACAGTGGAGGCTGCTGGGCGCCATGGCGGCAACTGCTGTGCGCTGACGCCGTCCAGAGGGAAACCAAGAAGAGAGAGCCTAGGGCCTTGGAGCGAGGGACCGAGGAAGACGGCTCGGCTCGGGACACATGTGCCAACCTGACGCGGAGCTTGCATACGCCCACCTCAGCCGTCCGGCACGCCAATCCATCCAATGGCCTTGGCCCATCGAGTGCCTTGTACCAATGATAGCCTCGCAAGCTTACATGGTCGAGAGTTGCAGAATCGAGCGCCAGGCTTCTTTCAACGCCGAGGGCTTTATCCCCATGCTCACTCAATACGGATTCTAGTGCGTCGGCGTCATGACAGAGCCCGTCACGCATCTGAGGTCCCCAGCCACATCTCGCCCGACAGACTACCGGCCAAAGGTCTCAGCCAAGCATGCTCAGTTTCAAGCTCTCTCACTCTGTTTTCCACCAACATCTCGGCCCAGACTTCTCCTTGCCAGACTAGGTCTGCGGCTCCTCGGCAACATAGTGGAGATAGGCACCCAGCAGCTTGATCCCCTCAATGTAGTTGCGCTTATCCAGCTTCTCGTTGATCGAGTGCGCGCCATCCGTCGAGCTGCCCATGGGCAAGAGCAAGACGTTCTTGCCCGTGGCCTCCTCGAAAGTCAAGGTGACGGGGATGCTGCATCGTCTCGTTAGCAGCCGCGCCTGGCGTCACCCTATTTCCATTGCTCACCTTCCACCCTCACGGGTAAAGTCGGGCTGGACACCCCAGACACGCTCCGTGGCCTTGGCTGCGGCCGAAAAGTTCCAGTGCTTGGGCGACGCGACCCACCACTTGCCCGAGTGCTGGGCGTACACCTTCATCGAGTTCTTGCTCTTGAGCTTGGCAAACTGCTCCTCGATGTACTTGTAGACACACGCGTTGGTCTTTTCAATGTCCATGTTGGGCACGGTGCGGATGGAAAACTTGCCCACCACCTTGGCGGGGATGACCGTCTTGGCCCCGGACCCGCCAAAAGCGCCCTCGATGCCGTGTACCGACAGCGACGGGTATCGCCACCGGGCCATGAGTGTGTTCTTCTTGTCGTCGTGAATGGTCGTCTGGCTGCCCAGAGACTCAAAGATATTGTCCATGGTGAAAGCAATGCCGTCATAGAGGCTCTCCTCGTCTTTGGTGATGGGCGCGACCTGGTCCATGATGCCGGGGATCTGAATCTTGCCGTTGGTGTCGACGAGCGTCGCTAGGAGCCGGACGACGTCCGTCATGGGCTCCTGGGCGGTGCCGCCAAACACACCGCTGTGCAAGTCGGCGGCGGGGCCCGAGACCTCGAGGGAAAAGTAGTTGCAGCCGCGAAGACCATACGTCAGGCAGGGCTTCTCGGTGCCCAGCCAGTAGTTGTCGGAAATGCAGACAGCGTCGGCATCGGCAAAGTACTTCTTGGCCTCGGCCTTGATGAGATCATCCAGACCCTCGGAGCCGTACTCCTCCATGCCCTCGAAGCACATGAGCAGGTTGACGGGGAAGTCGATGCCGGCCTTTTGATGCGCCTCGATGGCGTTAAGCCAGCCTAGGACAGGGCCCTTGTCGTCGGTGGAGCCGCGGCCAAACATGCGACCCTTGTCGTCGACCTTGAGCTCAAAGGGCTCCGTGGCCCAGCCATCGCTCTTCTCGGCGGGCTGGACATCGTAGTGGCCATAGACGAGGATGGTGCGTTTCTTCTTGTCGCTGCCGTACCGCGCAAGCACGACGGGGGGGAGGTCGAGGTGCTCCTTGTGCGGCTGCTTGCCTAGCGGACGCAGCTCGACTTGGGCACCGAGCTTCTTGATCTGGTCGGCAAGCCACTCGCCCATGCGCACAACGTCAGGGCGGCGGGCATCCTCGGCCGAGATGGAGGGGATGGCAACCGCCTTGCGCAGGCGCTCGATGAAGTCGTTGGCCGAGGCGTCGACCTGCTTGAAGTAGCCGTCGAGCTGGGGAGCCATGGTCCTGGCCTGGTGGCGGCGAATCGAGTCTGTGAGATAGGGACGGCGACAGGATGAGTCTTGGACAGTCGGGATGGAAGCGAATAGCCGTGGGGTTGTCGAGGCTGTGAATGCTTTGGCGGCACGGCAGAGGAGGGGGGATGTCGCGGGGAGCAAGGTGCGGGGCATCGCTACCCTTATCACACAGCAGCTTTGTAAGACCCAACGAGCTTCACATGCGAACACGGCCTGCTGCTGCTGCCACTGGTCTGCCCCCGCCTCGTGGTTTCCCTGCCTATCCTCCTTCTAGATCGGGAGGGGAGACTGCGCTCGGCAACGACTCGATTGGGGACGAGGAAAAAAGGCAGTCCTGTGAAAGGGACGGCCGGCTATCACCGGAGCCAATGGATTTGCGCTGACGCATGAAGAGCTCCCGAGTGTTGCTGCGGGGCAGGGGAGAGAGCTTCAGGGTCCCACAAGGGGGCACTACCAGGTACGTACCTGATCCATTCACTGTACCTAACAGAAACAGGCAGGGCTCGGCGAAAGCGGCAAGGCTGGCAAGTTGATGCGACCGAGTGGCGCAGCCCCTTTGTGCCGAGGAACACATTTGATTGGCCAGGCAGCGCACCGATCACGGTATGTACAGTACGTAGTGCCCGGATAAAGATCGGGGCCACCAGGAGTCACACTCGCAGTGGCAGCCTAAATTCTCAGGCAACACAGGTCCCACCGCCGCTAGCAGGGGCCAGCCTTATTAATTGCGTCCGCTCCCAGACGCATCCATTTTCTCTCCTCCATCTGACATCAACTGCGTCCCTCGTTCATCGCCCATCATCCGTACCTGTGCAGGAACATCGACGCCGACACTTCCGACATCTGCCAACTGTCGCGTGTGATCTTGAGCTTCGCCTTGGGCCGCCCAGCAGCTGCTGGACTTGCACCATCACGCGCTCGACCCTGCCGACTCCAAACGAGTCCACGGACGCGGCGGCAATCTCTGATTCCATCTGTGCTTGCGACTCCACCGCACTGCTCCATCTCGCAACTCTTGTCGGCGTCGCCGGCTTGCCTGTGCTAAACGTCGCTGGAGAATACGCGACACTTGAACTGACACACGGCACGGTTGGTGCAGAGGTGCTTGTTGAGGTGATTTGGTGGTGAGGCGGATTGGAGGGCATTCAGATCCTTCTCTTGGCTCCGGCCGACTGTACTCCTTATTCACGTGCCCTCGGACCCTACTGTCTTCTCTTGGTTCCAAGTACAATCAAAAAAATTGAAAGTTTGCATTCACCCCAACCTGACAGAGCACCCGGGGTACAGGAAGAGCGAGAAACGAAAAGAAGAGGAAAAGAAGAAACTTTGTTTTTGGCGCCGAAAAAAAAAAGCTTCATTTCTTGTTACTGCAGACTTCATCTTGTGCAACTTTGACACTCACATCCTCGAAATCTCTGCTAGACCCTTTGGCACCAACCGGACGCGCCAACGCCGCAGTACCAACCGACCTCGACGTCGGTGCCGACTCCTCGTAAGCAGGAAAGTCGGGTCAAACAGCCAACGTCATGGCGTCGTCGGTCTTCTTCAAGTTCAAGTCCCAGAAGGAGCCCACGCGGGTTGAGTTTGACGGAACTGGCATCTCCGTGTTCGAGCTGAAGCGTGAAATCATCCAAAAGAGCGGCCTGGGCGACGGAACCGACTTTGATCTCCACATCTACACGGATGATAACAGTGAGGGTACGTCCTCACGTTCACATCCTCTGCTCCCCCGAAAGACACGCCGATACTAACACCGGACCCTCAGAGTACGACGATGATACCACCATTGTCCCCAGATCTACCACCGTGATAGCTCGGCGGCAGCCTGCGCTCAAGCCCGGAGCTGGGCGTGCTGCTCGCTATGTGTCGGGCAAGATGCCGGTGTCTGCCAAAAACGCTGGCCGAAAAGAGCAGTCGGCCAAGGCGGCCGCAAAGCCCGCCAACAGCGCCATCAACCAAATGAACACGGCCATGACGGAAGAGGAGAAGATGGCGGCCATGTTTGCTGCTCAGAGCGAGCATTGGTCTGCTCAGCAGGAGGAGATGTCACAGTAAGTGCCCTGCTGGCCCATGATAGCACCCACGCTCAACCCGACTAACTGTCTTCCAGCCAAGCACCAGTCTTCAAGCCGGGTTCCAAGAGACCAGCCAACGTGCCGGACCATGATCCGCCAAACGGCTACATCTGCTACCGATGCGGAAATAAGGGCCATTGGATACAGCTGTGCCCGACGAATGATGATCCAGACTTCGACAACCGGCCCCGCGTGAAGCGGACGACGGGCATTCCGCGCTCGTTCCTGCAGAAAGTTGACAAGTCGGTCATCATGGCGCAGACCGATGGTGATGAGACGAAGCGACCATCCGGCATCATGGTCAACGCCGAGGGAGACTTTGTCATCGCGGAGCCTGACACGGCCTCTTGGGAGCAGTTCCAGGCCAAGACCAAGTCCTCGTCTGCCCAGAAGGAGGTGCAGGCCGAGAACAAGGAGGTGCAAGAGCGCGGCTTCGAGTGTTCGATTGACAAAAAGATGTTCATAGAGCCAATGAAGACCCCTTGCTGCAAGAAGACGTTTTGTAACGATTGCATCACGAATGCTCTCATCGAAAGCGACTTCGTCTGTCCTGCCTGTCAGACCGAAGGTGTGCTGATAGACGACCTGACACCTGACGAAGACACGTCGAAGAAGATTCAAGAATATCTGAAAGAGAAGGAAGCGGCCAAGTCTACACCGCCAGCATCACCAAAAACCGCGGCCGACGACGGGACCAACGGCAAAGGAGAGAACAAGGATGAGGGAGCCAAGGAGAGTGAGCAACCGGGTCAGTCCGAGGACAGCTCCAAAGACGCCGCCGACGCAGACAAGTCGAGCTCACCAAGACCTCTACAATCCGCAAAGTCGCCTCCCAGGGGCCCGCAGAGCCTCGCACACGACGCGAAACCTGCCGAAAGCCAGAACACGGAGCAGTTGACGACTGGCCATGGCAACGCTAAGAAGCGAGCGGCCGACGACTTCCTCGAAAACCCCCGGATCCCCAAGGGCCCCAAGGCGATGCAAAACCAACAAGCCATGAACCCGCAACCCCGTATGATGAATGCCATGCCCAACATGGACATGAACAACATGATGTTCAACGGCATGGGCATGATGCCCAACATGATGGGCATGCCAAACATGAACATGAACATGGGGATGCCGATGATGGGCATGCCGATGATGGGGATGCCTGGCTTCGGGGGGATGAACGGCGGAAACTTTGGAGGGATGAATGGAGGGTGGGGAATGAACGACATGGGCGCCATGAACAGCATGAGTGGCATGAACGGCATGAACGGCATGAACAACATGGGCGCCATGAACATGCACGGAGGTCCCATGGGCGGCCCTGCGGCCAACGGCACGGCAGCCATGAATGGAGGTTTCCAGAACGGAGGGGGTTTTCCGCAAGCCAACGGCGCCGATGACGACGCCTACTTTCGAAAGCCAGTCAACCCTCACCGACACCAGAACAAACAGCGGAGAGTACGGCCGAGCGACTACAGGGAGCTCTGATCTAGCGTGAGGGCTGGGCTCTACGCAACGACAGCTTACATCTACATGACCTTTGCACATAGACGGATCTCGCCAGTCTCCAGTGGAGGTCACAGCGTGTGGCGGCGTCCCGACACCGTGGCTTGCGGCTGTCACCTGGTTGTGGATAGGCGTCTGGGCATTTGAGAGGGCATACCGAGATACGTTGGTTGGCTCGGAGGGGGGGTTCATGGCTTCCGCGCTTGGGCGTGACGGGCTGGTTGTGCGACGCGTGCATGCGCCCGTCGTTGTATCAAAAGAGAGGGCTATGCAGACGTGGAAGGAATGGCGGTCATGGCACATACAAGCAAGATGTAGGTATCTCAAAAGAAATCTTGCCACTTGTCTCTTATACGGAGACCGAGCGTCGTGACATGTGCTGGGCTGTTTCCAAACCCAGGGCCCCGTCGAGTTCGCGGCTCGTTACTCGGGTGGAACATAGGGGTGAATGAGGAGCTCGCTGAACTTTTGCAGCTTCTCCTTGCCGCGGACCTCGTCCACCAGCAGAGGCATCTTTGCGACGTTGAAGTCCTCGGCGTAGAGCTCCTCGTACTGGTCGAGGTACTTTTTCTGCATCTTGCGGCGGGCGTTGCACTGGTCGCAGTCGCTGGCCTTTCCGGGGAAGAGGAGCTGGTTGACGACGATGCAGTGGGTGTCGATGCCGTAGCTGGCGAGCTCCTGGATCATGCGCTCCGTCTCGTACAGGGAGAGGAACTCTGCGATGCAGACGCAGACAAAGGTGGTGAGCTGGTCGTCCTTGAACTGGGCGTTGACGTCTGAGATTGTCTCGCGCAGCGACTCGAGCTTCTCCATCATGTCGTTGAGGTTCTGGCCGTTGGGCAGGGCGCCGTTGGAGCCGAGGAAGCCGTTGAGCAGGGGCCCGTACTGGGAGGAGAGCTGGGAGACCTTTGCGAGGGCCTTTTCGAGGACCGAGGGGAACTGGAGGAAGCGGAGGGTGTGGCCGGTCGGGGCGGTGTCGAAGATGATTGTTTCGTAGGAGAGGGACTTGACCTGCTTGAGCACCTCTGCAAAGGACATGGCCTCGTCGATGCCGGGGATCTGTCGAGTCGTCAGCAAGGGCGGCACGGGCAGAGTGTGTGAGTGGGCACGCAACGGCAAAGGCCAAGTCCTGCATCATGCCGCCGATGCCAGCGCCGGCCATGGGGGCCGAGGCGTCGTCGGCGTCGTCGCCCTGGTTGGCGAGCAGGTCCTGCATGCTGCCGTTGGGATCAATCTCCATGGCGCTGAGGTTGTCGAAGCCATTGACGAGACGGGCCTCCTTGCCAAACTTTTGCGAGAAGGCGTCGGACAGGTTGTGGGCCGGGTCGGTGCTGATGAGCAGGACGGAGCGACGGACGCGGGCGAGCTGGATGGCGAGGGAGCACGACGTCGTCGTCTTGCCGACGCCGCCCTTGCCGCCGACGAAGATCCAGCGCAGCGAGCGCTGGTCGAGCAGCGACTGGAGCGTTGGCTCGAGGGCGGCGCCGTCGTCGGCGGAGATGACGGCCGACGTGGACATGCTATCGACTCGAGCGAGGAGGAGGCGTCGAGCGCTGCTGCTGCTGCTGCTGCTGCGGGTTGTCTTGCGCGCGCCCGAGGGTGGGAGAGCGACGTCGGCGTGCTTCTTTTGTCGCCACGTTTCGCCGCCGTCGACGATTGATTGATGGAGGAGGGGCAGTTTGCGGCACCTAAAGCAACCCCCTCCCCCCCACTCAACACCACGAAGCAACCCCAACCCTATAGCCTACAGCCCCGATGGACGGACGTTGTTGCCGCCATCATCATTTTTCTTCAATCATTCGCCGACGCTGAGGCAATCGTCGCCTCCCCGCTCTGTGAGTGGCTCTGGAGCATATACCTATTTGATGACGACGACGGCCCTCACATCGCTGGCTCTCCGAGAGGCCCCACCGTCCAAAGCACTCTGTACAATGGGGAAGTCTTCATGTTTTTGGGCAGATTCACGTCTAATATTTTGGACATTCAGCATCTGGAAACATTCCCGCGCATCCCGCCGCCAAAGTTTGATCAAGTCTGGGTTCAGTGACAGCTCCCACGTCCAAAAGGCAAATCCAGCTTCAGCAGCGCCGCAAACGGCCAGCTTCGTTTGCCAAGCAAGCTGCTCGCCCGGCACGGCGGGCATTTCAGCCTTCCCGGCTGACGGCTCGAAAAATGCACTCGTATTCAAGCGTCAACACAGCCAACACCAGCCGTCAGGACGCCCAATACGCGCTCGTGCCCTCGTGCCGCTTTGCCTTGAACAGGCGACCCTGCCTTGATGGTTGAGCCGCCTTGCCGTCGTTGCACAGCTGCGCCCGGTGTCTGGTCTGGGGCTGTTGCAAACCGGGCGTCGCACAGCTTATAATATGTAATGTGTTGATGTTTGTCTAGGTGCGAAGCCGTTGGTCAGCACCAACGAAGCCCGATTACTGTTTTCAGCTCCGTGCCTCTTGTCAAGGCCCATTTGCCTTGCCGTAAGATGGTGATGACGTGTCCCCTGCATCTCTGCTCTGGGCCGCCGCTGTCTCGACAGAATCGGGCCTTGAATGCGTTGCAGAATCCACGACGCTCGGAGCCAACAAGCACGGCGAGGCAATAATGCGGAAAGGACGGTGCGCACTGCAGACAGTGACACACAGAGGAAAGTCGGTCAAGGAGCTGAATACACGCCGTGAGGCTGTCGGAGCCTCGTCGCCCGGTGGCGTGACCTCGCGAGGTTCCGCCTGGTCAGCGGGTAGATGCCAAGCATGGAATAAGAGCTACGGAATAGGGCGGAGTCTTGCCAGAGGGGCGCAGTTTGAACACGAGGATGGGTGCCGCTCGTGTACGGACGGGCTGGGATTTCGTATTGCTGACCCCCCGGCTTGCAAGGCAGCTTTTAATAGAGTTTATGGCTCCCAGCAACTATATAAGCCCGAGTCCATCTCGACATTGAGTGATTCCTGAGCAGCAGCAGCAGCAACAGCAGCAAAACAACAGCAGCAACAACAGCAGCAAGCAAACACACACACACTCTCTCTCTCTACCAACACAAACAGACAAGATGAAGTTCTTCGCCGCCACCGTCGCAGCTCTCGCTTCCGTCGCCTCCGCCGGCACCCTCGGCGAGAGGTCGGCTTACGAATGCCACCCGGCCACCTACCAGTGCCTGGACAACTACGCCGAGCCTGGGTGGCAGGTGTGCGATGTCAACGGCAAATGGGTCGTACGTATCTGTCCCCTCCTCATCAAGTCCTCAACCGTGCCTGACACAATGTTCCTGCTTAGTTTGCCGGCCACTGCCCTCCCAAAACCGTCTGCAAGTTCCTCGAGACGAACGGTAGCCCCTACTGCGTCCCCAAGGGCTTCGATATCCCCCACTAGACTCGCCCTCGGCTGTCCAGATGAGAGGGAGGGCCGTGTCCTGAGGTTATCACTGTCAAGTAGATCCAGGGGAAACAATGGCGGAGGGGAGTCTGAGATTTACATATTGTCATTCATTTGTTCATATAGTCGCTCTAGAGGGTAATTCTCTCCTTAATTGGCCCTTTTAATCAGAAAACATTCGGTTTCTCGACGTCGGCACCTGTCCCGTGAAAGACTCAGAGGGTTCACTGGAACTACTTGTACCCGCTTGAGGACTGACTTGAACAGCCCCTGTCTGTTTCGGAACCAACCAGAAGCAGTCGATATACAACAAGCAAACAGGCAAACCTATGGAATGGAAATGGTAATAAAACTTGGGCATTGGCCTCGAGCATCGTCGAGTGTCATGCCGTTGAGCTCTCGTATGCTAAACTCCCGACTTCGAACAGTGTCCCGGTGTAAATCCCCTACATGCAAGCAACGTCCGCCCATGTCTATAGGTTCTGCATGACAGAGCTAGTGGTCTGAAACTGGATACGAATATGGCGGCCCAGGGCACACTTTAGTCGATGATTTTTACCGCGGCTTTATCAAAGGCGCTTTCGGGACCAACGAGACTCTGCGGGACAGGGCATCTCCCGCCAAATTGGCGGAAGCGAGGAGGCCATGACGATGTTGTGCTCCTCCAGGGAGAGCTGTGTGTCTATGCGCGTGAGAGAGCATGGACCGAAGATTGTAGCCCAGGCACTCCCATGTCCTAGGCCAAGCGACTGGTCAGTCAGCCAGAGACATTGAGCAAGACGCCGGCCTACTTTTGCCGAACTTGTCTCAGTGTGGCTCAGCTCGCCGAGTCGAGTCGGTGTAACGTAGGAGCGACGTGCTCACCTGCAGCCCGTCGCCGACAGCCTCGATTCCCGGCATATGACAGGCATGTAGCCCGGCTTATGGAGGAGGTCTGAGGGGCAAAGAGCGTTTGCCCGACTCCTTTGCGCCTTGCTCGCATTTTTGCTCCATTCGGTAACACTTGAGTCTGTCTTGCAGGCTTGCCAGGTAGTAACGGGTTTGGTGATACGTGGCTGCTTCCGTGGCCCGAATAGGTGATTTTCCTGGTACATACGAAATGCCTGATTTACCCCGATCCCAAGCAAAGTCACCTGACTTGACGCTCACCTCAGGTCACGCTCCTGCATCATTACGACTCGACGACATGGGTCAGATTCAAGGCGCCGTCGAACACGCCTCCGATGGCCAAGATCAAGATGTCGCCCAGCTGGCCAGGCTGGGCAAAAAGTCGGTTCTCAAGGTGAATTTCCCTGCTTCAACCTTCTTGCTTGGGCCTCGAGACTAAACGACGGCGTCTCTGTTGAGCGAAACTTTCGCTTCCTGTCGATTCTGGGATTCAACTGCGCCATCCTCATTACCTGGGAGGGCATGCTCCAGAGCTTTGCCCCCGGCTTGCAGAATGGAGGCCCTGCCGGCCTCGTATACGGCTTCATCTTCGTTTGGATCGGCAATCTCAGCCTCTTCTCCACCCTCTGCGAGCTCGTCTCCATCGCTCCCACGTCGGGCGGCCAGTACCACTGGGTAGCCATGCTGGCCCCTCGGTCGTGCTCCAAGTTCCTGAGCTACATGACCGGATGGTTGACCTTGGCAGGCTGGCAGGGCACCTCGGCTTCGGGCGGCTTCCTCACCGGCACCATGATTCAGGGCCTCGTCGTCTTCATGTCCACCTCCTACACTCCTCGCACCTGGCAGGGGACCCTGATCCTTTGGCTTTGTGTTGTCGTCGCCGTTGTCATCAACACGCTGGTCAACTCTATACTCCCGAAGCTTGAGGCCATGGTCTTGGTTATGCACATCGTCGGCTTCTTCGTCGTCTTGGTTACGCTGGTCACTCTTGGTGCCCATGGCGATGCATCTCATGTCTTTCTCGAGTTCCGCAACACTGGCGCCTGGCCAACTCAAGGCCTCTCGTGGTTTGTTGGCCTGCTAGGATGCGTCTTCTCCTTTGCTGGTAAGGTCTCTTCTCTGCGAATGGCCATCATCTCTCGAGTACTAAGCGTAAGCACTTTCTAGGCGTCGACTGCTCTTTCCATGTGAGCTCTATTCGAGAAGTCCTAACCCTATACGCCCACTGCGTGAGCTTGACTACCACGGCGCGAGCTGACCAAGCGTCGACAGATGTGTGAGGAAGTCAGGAACCCGTCCGTGACGGTACCGAAATCCATCATGATCAGCATTGTCATCAACGGCATGATGGGTCTGGCCATGATCATTGCTATGCTTTACAGCGCCACCGATATCGACAAGGCCATTGGCTCCAATACCGGCTACCCCTTTATTGAGATTTTCTACCAGGCCACAAGATCCAAGAGCGGGACTGCTGTCATGACGTCTCTCATCATCGTCATGACTCTCTCCGCCATTGTTGGCGTCATTGCCGCCACCTCTCGAATGTTCTGGGCCTTTGCCCGAGATCGTGGCCTGCCTTTCTGGCCGACCTTGTCAAAGGTGGCTACTTTCTTTCTGATGCAGGCACATTGCTCTATTCTATCGTGGCCAGAGGCTAATACGAATGGCAGGTTGATCCTTGGACAAAGGTCCCTGTCTGGGCCATCGGCACAACCAGTGTAATCTCTTGCCTGCTTGGCCTTATCAACATTGGCTCAGCAGTCGTCTACAACGCGCTTGTATCTGTAGCTGTCTCGGGTCTCTACTCCTCTTACCTGATGGCCGCCGGCCTCCTGCTCTACCGGCGATGTGGAAAGGGGTTTAAACTTCCCGATCCTAGTGCGCTCCCGGCTCTTGCCATCACGGCCGCTGGCCAAGAGCAGACACTGGCTTGGGGTCCCTGGCACGTCCCTGGTGTTTTCGGCATCATCAACAACACCATTGCGTGCGTTTACATGGTTATCATATGGTTCTTCAGTTTCTGGCCGCCAGCCACGCCCACCACTCCGGCCACCACAAACTGGAGTGTCTTGATGACGGGCGCCGTGGTCGTTTTCAGCATCGTCTATTATCTCGCTTGGGCAAGGAAGGAGTACAAGGGGCCTGTCATGGAGGTGCATGGTTAGGTTGCTCTCGCATCCATTCAAATCATGGCTCAAGGTCCCATCGACGATCAGTTGGTGTTGGGCTTTGAGGTGCTCTGAAGGAGGCGTAGACTTGCAGGGCACCCTCTACGCTCTGGATTGATTCAAAGAGGACTGAGGGGATCAACACAAGCACCGCGACCCAGAACGTGTACCTATTCAACTCCACGTCAGCGACTGCCAGGTCGATGGAGTTGTCCAACATCTGGTCCTCGTTGTCGTGGGCAGTCATCTCGCATGACACCATTCCGTCGACCACACGTCTCCTACCCAGACCCAGGATTCCGTGTCTCGGGCCAGGTTTTCAAGAGTCGCAGTCGCTTGACATCCAGGCTTGTGTCATTCACTCACTTAGTCTCCCGCGTCTTGTGCAAAATCTGTGTAGAGCCATGGGTCACAGAGCAAATCCTTGGCCGTGCTTCGCTCTGCCGGATTCCATCTAATCATCTTCTTGACAAACTCTAGAAACTTTTCCTTCTCCTCGCCAGAAATAGTGTTGATGGTGCTCTCAAAGCTGAAGCTATTGGGTGTGAGGTCGAGGCCTCTGAAGCTGCCTGTTCGCACATATGAGAAGCATGCCTCGAGAGCGGGCAAAGAACTCACCATCGGGCCTGTAGAATAATGAGGTCCTGCTACCAGACGAGAGCATGTCTTCAGGCGGGGGACCCAGAAGAGCACCGAGCTGAGCGAGATGCGTCAAATCATCGTAGCCATGGCCCTTGCTCTGATCAACTAGGTTGAAGAGCTTATTTCCTTGAATCAAGTCCCACATCTTTAATAGCATAGAATTAGCATAATATTAGAACAAAGTCCCTAGGCACCGAGTTGTGAGGCCTCACCATGACACCAAGGCTCCATATTTCCGCACTATATGTGTAGCCAGCATCAAGAATGACCTCGGGCGCACGATAGGCTTCTGCCTGAATGCAGCCGGTATGCCGTGTCGTGCCCGATACTGAAAAGCCAAAGTCGGTAATCTGTATCACCCCAGCAGGCGTAGAAAACTGGCCATAGTTGTTTCGCGAAAGGTAAATTGTGCGTCCGTCCGCTAGTTTCTGCGGCAGGGGGTTGCAGTACTCGTCGCGAGCATCCTTTTCTAGGATGGCCGGGTCTTCAACCTTGACCATGACGTTGTCCGGCTTGAGATCTGGTTGTCTTTTAGGGCGGCACCTTGGACGGAGTCGCGGTGGAGCCTACCTGCATGAATGACCTGGCATTCTGAGTGAAGGTAGTCGAGGCCGTGAAGAATCATCTGCAGTATGACTTTGAGAACATTCGAGGGAATCACGCCTCCGACGAACCTCTTGCAGTACAGCCACAGGGGCTCTCGCAGAGGTTCGAAAACGAGGCAGAGGTGGGCATCTGAGGCTCCGTTGACAATGAACGAGTCGAGCAACTTTCTGACAAAGTTGCGGCCCTGGTGGCTCGCGCTTGCTCGGGAAATGTGATTGAGAATCGCAAGCTCGTTTTCGGCAGCGTCCTCGCGGAAATGGTGGCTGGTGGTATTGATCTTTACGGCAACATATCGCTCCCTAGACCAGCGCCAACTAGAGATAAAACGGTTAGACAAGTTCAAAGCGCATAGAAGGGGGAGAAGAACCGATCAAGGTCTCTAGCCAGCCAGACTGTTGAAGTGGAACCATGGCCAAGCTTGGTGGCGATTTGGTACCTCTCATGGAGCACTTGGCCGAGGTAAGCAGGGTAGAACCGGCTAGGATCGTAGTATGGAGTCTTCTCTTCTTCGGCCGGTATAAGAGAGTCAAGCCGGGGCGCAGCTACAGGCGAAGGCGGCCATGGCGGACGGCGGAGAAGCGTTAGAGGACGGGCCTTGCGGGCAAGCATCGTGTTCTATTGATGGTCTGGCGATACCCAAGCTTGGGTGTATCTGTAATTACCCTTGGCAATTGCTTAGTAATCATCCTTTCGGTACCCGTGGAAAAGTACCCGGGTAACCCGTGTCTCAATACGTCACCCCTACCTGGCTGAGGATCATGTATTGCTGCTTGTAGATTAATGATGGAAGTCACTATTAGGCCCACCGAATCGGTTTTTTCTAAAGGGAACCGGCAGTATAGCAGTATATATATGTCAGGCAATTTCCTATTCTCGGAAAGGGGGTCGCACCGTCGCGCCAGCAAAAAGACGTCAACGGGCCGGGGCTGCGGGGACCTCTTTTAGACAGAATATAACAAATCCAAACCTAAACCTTGGAGATGGATCAAGTGGCAATGACATCCAGCCCGTTAAGGGCCCCGATAACCCCAGGCCGTCCGTTACTAAACCCCTAACCAGTGGTTGGCGTCCTAGCTTTCTTAACCTAAATATTTCTGCATCTCTTAAAGTCCTAAGGCAAAGGGTAGCAATAAGCCTCACCTTTAATCTTTATCTACGCCCCTTTTATTACTGGTTTCAGCCCCGGTGAACCATCTTCCTACCGTCGTGACATCTGCACAATCTAAAAAGACATAATCGAGCCCGCTAGGGATCTGTATCGTTGCAAAGAGAGTACTACACTGTACCGCGATAGGCTGGGCGTTGTCGAGGCTCGGTGCGCCGTCTTAGATAGGGTTCTGCGAGCATATGTGTAGTAAAGCACCTTGAACGTATAAAGCACACCTAGCAAGGGACGGTTATTCTAGGGAGGCCGTAGTCAAGGCACGATGGCTTTCGACCCGTCGTTAGCAATAATATCTATCAATTGTCTGTTCGAACCCGTCTGTCCGGGGCCAGCCCGTTCAATTGCTCATCTCCAAAGAGCCCATCAACGCTTCAGACGGTGTCCTTTTAACATAATAGCATCCTCCGGTTTCCGACTTCCCTCTAAGATGTCTCGGAGGTCTGCCCTTAGCTTGCGCGCGATACATGTAGTTATTCCTTTCCGGGTATGGGATCCGTGGGGATACCCTCACGCCCGCACACACGTTTGAGCTCGTGACGGTAAGAACGATAGTTGACCTAAAATCCGTCTACAGCTGAAAGTCCCGGAAATTGCACAATCTCTGGTTGAGAACCGATTTCAAAGACTGGGTTGGTATTTTGCAGGTTATTAACTTCCGGAAGATTAAATTCTGGCAATGGTAAAGAGTTCTTTTGTTGCGCTTGAGTAATAGTAAAATTTGGACCCTTCGTCTTCAGCGGCGGAATTGGAAAAGTTTCAGACGACTCTAGGAAGCTCGGATTGTCGGTTCCTGGAATCGTCGGAATTTCTCCTAGACCAAAGTTCAAGTTGCTGTTAAACTGTTGCGGACTTCGCCGGGAAATCTGTTCATCTGGCAGCGGACTAGCTGTAGCTAGTCCAGCAAGGAGGATGAGAAGGAATAAGACCATTTTCAGGCGAGGGCTCGACCGGTATATAAATAGTATGCAACGCAAGGCTTTAGGGAGGTTTTTAGTATAGTAAAGAAGCTGGACTGGAAGACTCTTAATTCTGCCATCTAGAGTCGGAAGAAGGCGTGGTCTTTATAGACTTCACGAACGACTGGCCAGAGAGCATCTGATTAATGTAGAAGATATCTACCGATAGAGTTATCATGCATCCCGAAAGGGTAGTGGGGAGCTGTGCGAAATAGGGGTCAGACTGTTAAAGGCTGATATCCCCCGTGTGACACTCTCAAACGTCAGTTTGAGGGGCTCTTATAGTAGGCACTTGGCTAGCTGTCAATGCACTCAGTTGAGACCGTTCCATTAAAAAAGAATTAAATGTCACGTTTCATAGCTTCGGAAACTTTATCCTGGATCGCTGCCACTGCGTCGCCGCAATGATCAGCGTATATATTGCACAAATGTGTGCATCTCATCCCTTTCCTTTCTTTTGTTCTGGAGATGACTCTAATCAATCGATCGGGCACCTAGTGCTAAACGCCCCTTGATAGCTATTGAAGCCTACTTGATCTGACGATAATTACGTAACATCATGCCTGTGAAAGAGAGTCATGCCTATGGAAGAGAGTCATGCCTATGGAAGAGAGTCATTCTTATAAAAAAGAGAGTCATGCTTATGCTTCAAGGATCGAAAGGACTCTCTTCGGTCTTGGGGTTTGACAAGCTGGGGGAAAACCTTAACAAGGACAATTTATGCGTCTCTGCGAAGGCAGCTGGTCCGTCGAGAGGAAACATGGCCGCGTAGACGTCTCACAGACGGTGTCAACTTGCTAGCCAGATTCGAGGGCTGAGTCTGCTCAGTCGACAGAGCATACCGGTTGACCTCGGCGAGGGGGACCCGACCGCTGCCGAGGCCGTTTCCTCGGGGCCCAGCCACACCGAGAGTACCATGTCCGCGTCCTCTGTCGTGCCGTCAGTTGAATGTGTAGTCGATTGATTGTCTCTCACCGTCTGAACTTCCGTCTGTCCCTCTTCCTTCTTATCCCAGTCCTAGATCATCTGATCATTCGGGCCTTTGTCTCGACAGTCGTCACATCAGAGACGCCCCTATGACACCGTGTTCTAAGACGGCCAAGCCAGCTCTGTTTTGGTACCTCGATAGAACAGACTTTTACACATGCCCAAATCAAGCTAATTGACGTTTCCTTCCGCGCCCAGTGCTGCGGGCCTTCACAGGTGGATGTGATTTAAGTCGAGGGTCATCCCATCTATCAATTCGGCAGTCCTCGCAAAGTAGCTAAGCTGCCCCCGGTTGTATCATGTTCGGCTCACCATCTGTTTCAGCAGTAGCTGCAGATCGTGTTACAACGCCGTTTGAAGATTCACCACCTGTCTCACCCGACGATTGTCTACTACATGTATGTACGTGCTAGGCCCTTGGGCACCCCTGCAAGGCGATGCCTAACGTGATGGCCCTTTATGGGTGCTAATACAGTGGATAACACGCTGTTTATATGCTACTAGCATATCTTGCGATGGCTAGACTTAATTGCGTAACTGAGTTCAAGCTACACTTTCTCCCCTTTTATCTGGGGACAGCATCGTGTCCCAGACCATGGTTGAGTAGCCTCTTATATAGCCACCCTCCTCTATGTGCGCTCTTAAACGCCCACTCTGTCGAACCAAATGAGGCCGGGCAAATCGCCCTCGAGTTCCAAGCCGATCTTGGCTGCCGCATTGTTGTGCAGCATAAACTCGGCCATGATGTCGTCCTCGCCCCCGGTGCCCGGGGTATCGGTAAAGTTCATGTGGGCAATGTATTCTGTCTGGTTGCATAGATGCTCGAGAGTGAGCGTAAAGGGAAACGACCGGTCCCGGGCGTCGATGAAGAGGCTGCCGTTGCTGACCTGGACGGTCAGGCTGTGATAGCCCCGGTTCCGATATGTGCCCGTGTAAGCGGCAAGCGGAGTTGACTGCGGATGGGGGTTCTTGGAGCCTGGACAGAGCTTCGGCAAGAGTTGCGCCGTTGCGTCTTCCTCTTTTGCCTGCTTTGCATGGTGCGCTTCAGTTTCGGTCCTGCTCCAGTCCACTCGCTCGGCCTCGGGCACTCCAAGGAACTCGTCGATAATCTCCCGCATTAATATGTTGACGATGGCGCCACCGCTGTCCGAGTTGGTCAAGATTACGCCGCCAGACTTGAACTCGGGGAGGAAGAAATGATATGTGTTGAAGCCTGGGTCGCTGCCATCGTGGCTAATGACGGTATAACCCCGATAATAGTACGTTTCCCACCCGGCACTGTAGAAGAGCGGCGAAGTAAAGGGCCGGAGATGAGCATGTCCCGGGTTCTCGATTATTCGCAGCTTGACAAGTCCGCTGTACACGTCACGGGTAATGGGGCCCTCGTGGTTCACCATGGCTTTGACCCATTTGATATAGTCATTGACACTTGTTATGACCGAGTCGGCGCCCTGGGCTTCGGGGTCTCCATGGGGATGCAGCCCTCGATATTTCTTGGTGTATTCATTCCAAAAGTAGCCAGTGGCAATGCGGTCCCCGAGTCCCTTGGCACGAGCGCGTCCCGGTTGGAGGCTGGTCGACTGCATCTGCAGCGGCCGGAAGAAGCGTTGCTCGAGAAAGTCGGCAAAGGGGAGTCCGGTCATCCTCTCAACGAGGTACGACGCCACCGTGTACATCATGTTGCAGTAGATGTACTTTACGCGGATCGGGTATGCGATATCCAAGTTGCGCAGGTTCCGCGTGACGGACCTGGCGTTGTCGGGGCGTGCAGCTCTGGGGCCCAGATAGGATAGGTCGTGGCTGCGTCAATTCAGTAAGGGCTGTCGCCTCGGACGAGGAAAACGCCTACCTGGCAATTCCCGACCTGTGGCCAAGGACGTCTTCAACGGTCACCTCGTTGGTATACTGTTCCGCGGCCATGACAAAGTCGTCGGGCAGCAAGCTCGACATGGTGGCGTTGTATTGCACCGTGGGATAGTCGGCATTGTCATGCACCAGGAGCCCGACCGATGCCGCCGTCAACGACTTGGACGCAGACGCGATGTTGAACAGCGTGTCTGCTGTGCAGGCCCGCGGCGGGTCCATGGACGCCCATCCATAGCCTGCCGAGGCCACCGTCTTGTCTTGGAGGACGGCAATGGCCAGGCCGGGGACGTGTTGCGCCTGCATAAGCGCCTCCACATGGGAGGCGAATATCGGAGACCGGACAAGGTCCATTGCCTGTATCGGGAAGAACAGTTTCCAGAAACTGACCTTGGTGGCAGGGGGGGGGCGAGGGAAGCAAAGAGACGGCGAGACGGCATGGTCACTGTGAGAGGCGCTGTTATACCCTGAAGCAGGAATGCATGTGCATTCGCGACCTCCCTTTTTAGTGACTGTCTTTTGTGCTGGAAACGGCCCAGTGACGCGACAGTCGACGAGAGTGGTCCCTGAGACATGGCCCGCCCCGTTCCATGGCAAACAACTGGCAAACTTGTGCTCCGCGAAGAATCAAACAACGTCAAACAGCGAGAGAATGCATGCCCTTGATCATGGCCAGGAAAGCCGTCAGGCCAATGCCACCGGCCATGAAACAATGGTGGCTCGCAGCGCTCGCCGTGCCAACGTCTGTCGTGATTCGGCCCACCTGCAGCATGTCGCCGACCTTGGCAGACTCGTGAAGATATCGCGAGCCTCCCCGGCTCTTGTCATCCAGTGCAATGCCGAGCTCCAGCCTGTTGGCCAGAGTGAAGATGCCGTCCCCGCCGGCAACAACAGAGTATGACCTGATGAGACCGTTGGGTAGCTTGATTCTGGCATGGGCGCCGGGGAGCCTCTTTTCCGCGCCGTCTTCAGGTGCGACGGCCCAGCGAAACAACTCGGCGAGTCTCCATTTTGCGGCTGATGATTTTCCAGTCCTTCCAAGCGTCCTGCTCGACCGGCTTTGATTTCTTGATGGCGGCCGCCACCCTCTTTCGGAACTGGCCACGACTCTCTTCGCCGAGGGCTTCCAGCTCCGCCAGCTTCCTGTTCATGTCCAGATTCTCCTTGTCCCGGTCTAGATATTCCTGGACGCGCTCAACAGTCCAGTCGGGCCACTTCCTCTCGACCAGTCGAATCTCATCCCCGGCACTGACACTTCCTTCGCGCAACACGCGGTAGTACCAGCCGGTACGACTGGTCTGATGGGTCAGTGGGGCAAAGTTCTTGAGGGAGAAGCGGTGGTTTAGCTTGAAGCAGGGCTGGCGAGGAAGCGACACCTGCAGGAGAGCATGACTGCCGACGGACATGACGTCGCCGATGCAGACCTTGCGCTCATTCATATGCGCCGTGACAAAGTTCTCGCCAAAGCCTCCTGGAACAAACTTTTCAGTGCGCTCCGGGTAGGACTGCCGCCAGTCGGGGTAGTGCGAGGAGCAGTCTACACGAGCATTATGACATGTATCGAGACATGTGGCCACGACGATGCTCACTTACAGCCAAGGACGGCCTTGTCTGGGCCCCCGTGGAAAGTCAAGTCGTCTTCATCTCCCTCGAGCCCAAGCTTGCCGAGTTTAACAGGCCCCGAGCATAGCTTCTTGTCGATTCCGGATTGGATCTTTAAGCCCGGCATATTTTTCATTCTCGAAGTACGGACCTCCAAGAGCTTGTCTGCTTGGAAAGCCCGCGTCAGATCAAGCGACGGAGAATATGATGCCATGATGGTTGCGATTACGAGCGCAGGCACTTGGTATAACTGCAAGGGAGAAGAGCTGATTTCGGACTAGGGGAAGTCCGACACGGGTAAGTTGAGGATGCTTTGGAAGTTTCAGCAGAGCGGTGAGTCCGGGGTTCCGGTGGCGCCGTGATGACTGCAGCAATGCGAGTCAAGTCGGCCGACAGCCGGAGACTAAGCCCGCTACGTACCTCTCACATCCTTGTTAGTCTCCTGTAGTCCAAAGGTTAAGGTGATTCTATAAGAGAGTGATTTTACTACTTTAATAAATCAGCTATTTAATCCTTACCTAATTAGCTATGCATAGGGAGGTGTATAAATTATATAAAAACCCGTATTAAATAGCCTAGCTTCGGCTCGTTATTTTCTAAGTCCTTACGTCCTTATATAACGTCTATAACGTTATATGCGGAACTAAGGAGGTTAGGGTAGCTAGATAAAATAAGGATCCGCTTAGACCTAAACTAACCTTAACTAACTTTAAACACGAATTGCCGCATAAGGAAGGGACATATAGCCACGGGATAAAATGATTTAAAATTAGCATTCTTCGGGCTTTAAGACTACCCGAAGGCCGGTCCGGATATATCACTCCGTTCCCTTATATTTATCTATAAAAGGCGAATCTGCCGCTACTAGATAGCTAGAAATTCTATAAGCACTTACGCACTTAATTCTTTATTAATTAATTCTAGCTAAAATCCTACCTTATATAATATCGATTCCTTTATTACGTAATATTACGTAATCTCCTGATTTCCCTATAATTTCGCTGCTGCTTTAACCTTTTATAGGTTATAAGCCTAGCTTAGCTTACTACGCCGGGAAATTAATCACTCCTTTAACTAGCTTTAGAAAATTCCGAGAAAAATACGAACCCTTTCCTTAATTACCCGTTTAACCTTTATTAAAATTTAACGTTAATTAAACGACTAAATCTCTTAGAATTTGTACTTAAAGATATCTTAACCTTAATTACCTCCTTTAATCTCTTTCCTTTTTTAGAAATCCCCTTATCTATATAAAATTCTCTTAAAATTCCCTCTTCTTTACTAAGATCTCTTTTATCCTTAGGAATTTGCCTAGAATTTCCTTTACTAATCCCTACTAACTTCTTTTATCTTTCGACCTTTTTTAAGTTAAAAATCAACTTTTCTTTACCTACCTATTTTATCTTACTAAAGATATATAAAATAGCAGGCTAGAAAGAATACGAGTTTTCTAAGTTAAAGGGTAATTTAAATTATACCTTATAGACTATTAGAATGCGAGCAATTCTTATTAAAGAAAAGCTTATAGCTGCTTTAGAGCAAGCAAATTATATAAAAACGGAAGAGGCTCTCGCCTTAATTTTCCTACGTTTAGAAAACGGTCCCTTAATAT
>JAPEBW010000180.1:0-76320 GCA_027405785.1 Ophiocordyceps robertsii
CTCCCAAGCCTCCTGTTCTGCTTGTTATCTGCAGCCGTTGACTCCGTCAGCTTAGCCTAGCTGGTTGGAGCGGTTTCAGCCTCTCTGTACTCAGCCAGTCCTATACGTCCGCTCCCCAGTCGCGAGCATTACGACTGAAGGGGGGTTGGGCTTCGTCAAAGGCCAACATCCTCCGGCGAGCCACGGCCAACTGCGCCCTGATCGTCTGGCATAACCAGCCCCGGAGCTACTGGGGCCTTTTCGAGATAACGCGCTGCGAATCTCAACGACAGCGCCCCTGCATCTGCAATCACCCACATTTATATTCTCGTTCCCCCCTTGGCTCGCCGCGGCCCTTCTCATGGCTCCCAGCCCTTCTTACCAGCGCGCGGCACCCATAGCCATCGCGCCCAAGCCCGCGCGAGCAGTGCCGGCGCCTCATCGTCTGGCCCGCATGTCGGGCGGGCTCGAGGCCCATCTTCAAACCGGCCTTGGCCCGGAGCCGAAGCCGTTCCCCGGGTCCCCGGTCTCTGCCTGCCGGCCCCATCGCTTCCCCGGTACCGCCTTTGCGCCCATGCCGGGTGACGACGACGACGACGACGACGACGGCTGCGCGCCTTGTCAGCCCAACAGCGCCGATTGCTGCGTCTCCGCGAGTCCGCGGTCTCGCAAGAGGAAGCTCAAAGGGGACTGTTTCTCCCATGAAGCGGGCTCAAGCAAGCGAAGGTCAGCCACCCCCATTAACAACATCTTCCCCATGCCTCGCACCCACCCTGGGTCTCGGCTTGCCTCGTTTCGGCTCCTTCACTCCCTCGTCAGGGATGCGAGGCTGTCGGCTCAAGACGCCGAGCTCGACTCTACAGCCGGGATGAAGCTGGGTTTTCAAACACGATGACTGATAGGTTGTCCCTCAGTTCTCCGGGCATGCCCCCGCGAAGACTGCACCACAACTCGAGCCTCTCCAGTCCCGCTGGCAGCAGTTCTTTTCTTGAGGAGATGGCCAATGTCGGCGGTCCGGTCCTGCTCAAGAGGACCTTGGGTCTCCAGAACGACCGCTACAGCCAGTATATTGGCCCCACGACCGATTTCGAGCCGTCGCTCATCAATCTCTCCACGTTTGACCCCCAGGACGAGAGTCTCCTGTCCAGGGGCACCCTCCGCAAAGTCAGCGACGACGAGACGTTTCTCATGCTCCCGGACCACGCCACACCGGGCTTCGAGCACATGGGCGAGGATGCCGACGCCATAGAGGCCGTCGTCGCGCCACACGGCCGCAAGCTCATTGATCTCTACTTCGAGGTGGTCCACCCGGCCTTTCCCATCATCCAGAAGCACGTCTTCCTCGAAAAGTACGGCCGCTCACACCGCGAGTTCTCGCCGCCCATCCTGGCCGCCGTCTACATCCTGGCCATCAACTGGTGGGAGCAGTGCGAGCCGCTGTCTCGGCTACCCCGTCCCGACGTGCGGGAGTTGGAGCGGCTCATCCGCAGCACGCTGCAGGACGCCATGAACAGGCCCAAGCTGTCCACCATACAGGCCGGGTTGCTGCTGTCCCAGCGTCCCGAGGGCGACCAGTGGGCGCCCACCGCGCAGCTGGTCGCCGTGGGCCAGGAGCTCGGACTGCACCTGGACTGCTCCGGCTGGAAGATCCCCCCGTGGGAAAAGGGCCTGAGGCGCAGGCTCGCGTGGGCGCTGTACATGCAGGACAAGTGGGGAGCCCTGGTGCATGGGCGGCCATCGCACATCTTCTCGTCCAACTGGGCTGTTCGGGCCCTGTCCGCCAACGACTTTCCCGACGTCGAATGGGACGAGATGGACGCGGACGAGCGGCAGGACATTGAGCGGGGCCGGCAGCTCTTCACCCGCGCGGTGCAGCTGTCGGAGATTCTGGCCGAGATCCTCGATACCTTTTACACTCTCCAGTCAAGCATCACCATCTCGGATGCCGGCTCGCAAGCAACGCACCTGGTGCTTTCCATGGCGAAGCCGGTCCAGCTGAAGCTCAAGGAGTGGTATGGCGGGCTGCCGGCTTCCCTTCGGCTAGAGTCGTACTCGACGAGCAGTCCCTCGGCCACGCAGACGAGCCCCAACAGACGGTCGAGCATCGGCTATCTCCATCTCGCCTACTTTGCCACCGAAATCACCCTTCACCGTCGCATCATTCGCGCCCTCACGTCAAACCAGTCTTCTGTCGGCCCGTACATCGAGCACATCTGCCGCAGCGCCGCCAAGGCCCGCCTCATTTCCGCCATGGATTTTGTCAACCGTCTGACGCCGGGCCACCTTCGGTCCTTTTGGTACTTTGCCTCCAAGGCCAACTTTGCGCTCATCGGGACCTTTGGGTCCTTGCTGTGGGCGACGTCTCCTGGGCGAGAGGAGGCCGACTGGTACCGGCGGCGGCTTGCCGAGTATCGCTGGACACTCTCGGTCAGCTCCAAGCCGGGCGAGGGCAGGAGCTTTACGGAATTTGCAATGACTATGCTGGACATTTCGACTGGGCTTCTGAAGCAGCTGCCCGAGAAGCCCTCTATAAGCCGCAGCGACAGCCTTGCTGATATGGCGGCTCCTCTTGGTCCATCTCCACTGCACGCGGCTTTTTCCGGGCCGTTTATAGGCGGGGACGGCGGAATGAGTATGCTGGATCGGTTTGGCACCGTGGCCAGCTCCGATTTCAGCGGCGCCCAGAGTCCTTTGAGTGCCGAGTACAGCAGCGATGACGAGGAGGACGACAGATATACGACACCGGCGTGATGATTTGGAACGTTGGACATGAACGAGTACAAGGAAAGAGAAATGGCGGTGCCGCCTCTGCTGTCGACGCAAAGCTGTACTCGATCGCGACCCTGGGGAAAAATGTTCAGACCTGCAAACATCCACTCACTTTGTTGGATAATGCTTTCATCTTGGCTAAGCTTTGGGGAGGGCAGGGGCTATGAACATACATCAGTAAGAGACGAGGAACTGTAGTAGTCGAGAGTCTGGCACGAGGCAGCAGCGAGGTGATGAGCGAGGCCTCACTGCTACAATGGCAACGCTGATGTCGGCATTATTCCCACCTTTCCATGAGGACTCGTTGGATCGCGGCCCCGATTGTTGTTAGCCACCTTTTTTGCTGTATAGCCTCTCGATCCGGCATTTACGTAGCCAAGGGCTCGGCATCCGGAAGATTTGAAAAAGGGGGCGGCATCAGAAGGCCTCGGAGGGCGAGTGGGCGAGGACAGAGGGTGTAACGGAAGGGTAGACTCCGCTTGGGGATCGACTGAGTGAAAGGGGCACGTGGTCGAGCCAGATTGCTCCAGACCACTGCCTTCAATTACACCACACATCATGTCTGAACCCGTGTCTCGATTGCCGGAGAGGGCTTCAAGACAGAGCCCGTGATGTCAACTCGGTCTCTTGTCTGGTGCACCGGCTATGATCAAGGATGACAATGTCATGGATGCAGTATTCTTTGCCACCAGCTCGCAGCTTCAAGCGTTGCATGTAAATTTCAATCAGCAGACCAACGTGCACTCGTGAGAGATTTTTGGACATGCCACGTCAAATCGGGGCTCCAACTAGTCATCCCACGCTGGCTTGTGGCTTGGCTGGGCCCTTGGGGGTAGTTCCGCCGGCCTTTGGAGCCCTCGATGCATCGGAGCTCGGAGCGGGCAACGGATTCGGACACGGACAGGTGGGGCCCCGCATCGCCGCAAATTTATGGCTCCACCACGGCCGCTTGCTCGCCGCTCCAGTGGCTCCACCCTCTCTACGGTAGGTACATACCTAGGCTGTTCGCGGCCTGTGCGTGCAGCAAGCTCGAGCCCCTCCCTCTCTTCCCGTTTCCAACCCTGCGCCAAGATGAAACGAAACAGAACAGCGTCGCCTCATCCATCTGCAAGACAACTTCAGCTCAATTGATGCCCATCGCCTTCCCTCTCCTGGGCACATCGGCCCGCCACACCCCCTGCAGTCGCGCTGCCCCCTTCGTCTTCATGCCGGCCAAGGCCAGGAGAAACAAGGCAACGGCCTCGGCCGAGGGCTTCACCCCAGAGAGGTTCGAGAGGGAGCTCAAGGAGCTTGCGTCAAAGGCCAAGAACGACACTTGGACCAGGCGCGCCGCCCAGCAACTGTCCGCCTACGCCCAGGCCGGCTTCCTGCTCGCCCTTCTCGCCATCTACTCCAATGTCTCGCCCCTGAACCTGTCGCCCGTCTACGGATCCATCCCCTCGGCCTTATGGCACTCCAAGCTCCTCATGACGGGCTGTTTCGTCGGCTGGGCTGGCAATGTCGCCCTGCGTCAGTTCCTGCCGGCCAGGACCACCCTCTTCCTCCCGCTCGTCGCCATGTACATTCCCGCCGTCCAATGGTATCTGCTCGGCTACAGCAGCCAGCTCGGCGCGCGCTGGGGCCCCGTCGTGACCGAGGCCTTCACCCTGTTCCCCCTGGCCGTCCTCACCGCGGCCGCTGTGGCGGACCACCTTGAGACGACGCGCATCAAGATGCTGCCGGGCTTCGTGGCCGATGCCGCGCCGGGTCTCGGATCCTGGGCCTGGCTCAAGTTCGTCGAGCGGTTTGCCGGCAACCACCTGCAGGCCAACATGGGCCGGGCCGTCGTCTACACCCGCCTCGGCTTGGAGCTGACCCTTGGCGTGCTGTATGCCGTCTCTTCCCCCTCAAAGCTTCTTGCCTACGCCGTGCCCCCGCTCCTCCACACTCTGTTGATCAACACTCACGTCCCTTCCCCCACGGCGACCTCCTCTCTCGTCAGTTCCATGATGTCGGATGGCTGGCTCTTGCTGGACCGCCGCGAGTCGGTGACGGGCTACGTTTCCGTGCTTCAGAGCTTGCAGGACGGCTTCCGGGTCATGCGGTGCGACCACAGCATCTTGGGCGGAGACTGGATCGACAAGCGCCAGGCCAAACTGCCGGAGCCAATCTACGGAGTCTTCGTCATGCTTGAGGCCGTGCGGCTGGCTGAGACGGAATCTCCCGTGCCCGACAAGGACGCTCACGCCTTGGTTGTGTAAGTCTTCGACCCTCCCTTCCCCACATCCTCCCCTGGGCCAAAGACATCGCGGGACTTTGGGTGGGAGCGAGAGATTTCGGCTAAAAGCTGTGCTTCTCCCAGGGGGCTTGGCGTGGGAACTACGCCATCGGCCCTCGTCACGCACGGCATCAACACGACTGCCGTGGAGATTGACCCGGCCGTCTACGACTACGCCGTAAAGTACTTTGATCTCAAGGAGAACAACCCTCCCGTCTTGGAAGACGCCGTTGGCTACACCTCGGCACTGGCTGCGACTGCGCCCGAGACCTTTGACTACATTGTCCACGACGTTTTTACCGGCGGCGCAGAGCCTGTGGATCTCTTTACCCTCGAGTTTTTTCAAGGGCTCTCGACGCTGCTCAAGCCAAAGGGAGTCGTTGCCATTGTGAGTTCAAAGCCCATCCATCCCCGGCCGACATGCCACCCCTCAGCTCTAACGGTTTCGCCCTTGCCATCTCAGAATTACGCTGGCGACCTCGCCCTGCCGGCGCCCGGCATCGTCTTCCGCACCATCAAGCACGTCTTCCCCACGTGCCGCGTCTTCCGCGAGGTTCCCCGAGACGAGGCGGCCTTGAGCAAAGGAGGCGTCGACTTTACCAACATGGTCATCTTCTGCACAAAGACCAGCGCCCCGCTCACCTTTAGGATGCCTACGCGCGCAGACCATCTCCAGAGCGCATTGAGGCAAGAGTTTATGCGGCTCGAGCATGAGATTCCCCAAGCAGAGCTCCTGTCTGCCGGCGATGCAAGTATCCTGCGCAAGAACGATACCAGCGCCTTGGTCGCTTGGCATGACCAGAGCGCCTTGGGCCACTGGGCCATTATGAGAATCGTCCTGCCGGCCTGGGTGTGGGAGCGGTGGTGAGCTGGCTACACCAAGTCTCGAAGCCCTTGAGTTGCTCTTTCCGAGATGAAGACAAGAAATGAGTTTCGGTGGAATTTCCCGAGTATAAAATTTGTCGACATATTTGCATGCCCCTGTGAGAGGAAGAGAGTGTACGAAGTGGCCATTCATGTTTTTCGGCATTCATCTATTTCCTTAAATATATCTCAATGAGATTTCAAGGAAGAAGGTGCATTGATCGATGGCCTCTACTTTTTTGCAGCCGCAATGCTATTCTCCTTATTGACGTTGCCAAAGTCGTCGAAGAATTCAGAGGCATACTGGGGAAGCTCGACCCTGTTGTAGGGGCCCGGGATGGGCGCTCCCATGGTGGAGTAGATGGGCACGACGCCAGTCCAGACGCTGTTCAGGGCATCTTCACTTTCCAGGTCGTGCTTGTCGTCACTGACGCCCCCCTCGCGAAACTTGGCGCTGCCAGAGGCAATCTTGACGCGAAGGATGCTCGTGCTCTGCATCTCGGCCCCTGTTGGCGGCTGGCGGCTGTTGCGCCAGCGGCCCGGCACGACGCTGTCTGTGACGAGCTCCATGGCGTACAGCTTCTCCTCTTCCGACTCGACAAGCACCGCGTGGCCGAAGAGCACGGCCGAGCGGTAGTTGTAGCTGTGGTTAAAGGGTGACAGGGCAAGGACCAGACCGTCGACGTGCGAAGCCGCGACACAGACAGGCATGCCGTCGGCCTGGCCGGCGGCGCGGGATGCGTTGAACATGCGCGCCGAGACGTAGCCGTGGAGGTAGAGGTCCAGCGGATCGCCGAGGGAGGCACTGGGGCGGTCGAAGGAGCCCATCTGGCCGATCATGGGTAGGATGACGGGGAAGGGGGAGCCCGGGGGGTTGAAGGAGACATGGAGGATCTGAGAAGTGTTGACAAGGTTGTGGATCTTCTCGAGTGCGTATGTGCCTGGATGGAGGAAAGGGGGGAGGGGAGGAAGACGGTATGGTCAGCAACTCGGTTGACGCTCGAGGTTGAGACTTTTGAGGGAGCGGACCTCGTTCGCCGTGACGCTTGACGAGGTTAAAAGCGTCCTTGGGGTACTCGAGCTCGTAGCGGCCCATGATCGTGTGCTTGTTTCTGGCGATTCGGGCTCGGAGTGCCAGAGTCGTGTATGTAGGTAGGGAGGGTAGGCCGGAGAAGAGTTTGCGGATTCACTCGGTGAGTGTCAGGGATTGGACGAGCCAGCTTAAACAAGGTCGTCCGCCTTTCTCACGTTCATACTTTGTTAACGGAGTGTCGTGACTCGTGGGCGATGTCGGCGCCGCGCGGGGTTGTCTCTCGTCAGTCGGCATCGCGGCAATGTACATGCATGCTGACGGCTTGCCCTGAATGCCCATGTGGACGCCGCCAGTCATTGGAAATGCAAACGTCTTGATTGAACGAGGCTCCCGCGCGGGGAGAGAGATGCACTGCATCTGGTGGGGATTGGTGGGGGGGTGACCATGGGAAGAAGAGTCAGAGGCTGTTGCTGAATAGGTACCTGGGTGAGTTACGTCACGGCTTGGGGCGGGTTAGGGCGCAGGAGGGCGACGGACGTTCTAGCGGCGAGCGTTACCTTGACACCTTGAAAGGTGGCAGAGAGGATCTTGGATGACAGCACAAACAGAGAGTTTCGGACAAGGGACGGTTCAGAATCAAGTCCCCATGCACCAGGCGGAGCATGTGTATGTATAAACTTCGTACGCATCGTTGCATGCATCCGTAGGTCGGCCGCAATGTCCAAATTGTACCTAGGTAGGTTTTGCGAGGTTATCCATCCATCCGCATGTCTAGGGTAGGTAGGTGTGGTTGGTCAGGCACAGCTTCGCACTCGCCGGCCTCACCACCACCACTTCAGTCGCGACGACGACCGAGCCCACGCACGGATGGCCTTTCGGCCCCTGGAGCCCCCAGCAAACCCGTCAATTTGGTCAAACTCTCTTCCGACTCTAAAACACCCACGTGCTGGCCGGCCCCTGCGTCAGCATGCAAACTCCCCGAAGCCACATGGGCCCTCCCTCCCTGCGTCCATGACTCGGGCTCATGCTGGCGTTTCGAGTCGCTGACAGTTGTCTTCTTGGCCAAGGCCCCCCCCCGTCGCAGACTTGGTGCAGCTTGTGACACGGCAGCCTTGCCTCAAGCAGTCCTTGCATCCCTTTGGAAGAGGGAGGACATGCAAGATGGCTTTCCGCCGCATCGTCATTGTCGTTGCTCGAGTCTTTCAAGGGCTCTCGACGTCGACGAAAGGGACAAAAAACGGGGTCCACAATCCCTGCCCCCGACTTGGTCTACCAGCTGGACTAACCGCCGTCACAGGTTCGAATGGCCGTTTGTCCCTACGCTCGAGGTTTCATGCGCGACACTTGTGCCGCAGACCGCCCAATCATGCGACTGGGTGCGCTGGGACCGCGATGACAGCTCGGACTGCTTGTTTGAGGCCCGCTTCTCTCTCCGCGGGCTGGAGCCGCCTTTGTCAGTGGGACGCAGACAAATGGGCCCGCCCCGACGGACAAAGGGGCGCCAGCGGCGGCAAGACTGTCTGCTTTCAGGGCCCATGATCGCCGTTGCCCGTCGCAAGAGCACTGCTTTCCGATCCCGTTTGGGTGGGACACGCTGGGAGGCTGGCTGGCCATCCACGTCTACCTTCTCCCAGCGCCACCTGCCCAACCTTCCCTCTTTTCACAACCCACGCCAAATTGCTGTTGCCGGACAAGCACCTATCAAGCCTCATGGCGTCTTGACGGACCCCGCCACCATCATGGCTCGTTTGCTTGCTGACGCCATTTTTTGCCCTTCTTTCCGTCTCGTGCCTCATTGCTAGCTGGCCCATTGACTGGGCCCTTTACTATTCTATCCGGGGCAGCGTCTTGTCGTCGTCCGCCGTCTGGCATACATCGCCATGGCGGAAGCGGGCAACGACCAGGCCCTGGCCGCGACCTTTGCCTTGTCAGTATCATCAACTTCTTCGCCGGCGGACTCGGTGGGCGGAGATGCTAACGTGCGAATCCAGTGGCACTGTTGCCGTTGCCGCCGTCGCGGCGACCTCGTTGTACCTGAGAGGCGGCACCACGCCATTATTTCGCGACGGACTGAGGCTGGTCCTCGTTGGCTACCTTGCGACTTCTTTTCTCTGGGCACTGGTGGGCTTCATCGCTACCTTTATCAAGATTTCGGCCGTTTCGGGATGCCAAGCCGCCGTCGCCTTCGCCTCTGTATTTGATCAGCTCGCGCGGATTCTGCTGCAAGAGCTACTCTTTTGGGGAATGAAGTGTGAGATCCAGGCTTCCGTCGCAGTACTGCTGCCCCAAGGAATCTTTCTCCTGCGCTTCATTCTTGGCGGGATTCTTGTCGGCGTTCAGAGACCACAGTACAAACCCGTCTGTGTCGGCACAACCATTGTCGTGCCAGTCGCCATCGTCCTTCTCGTGACCGAGGCAGCCATAATCGCGATGCTCCTGATACGAGCCTTTTCAGTTGGAATCTTCAAAGACATGCAAGCCAAGACTCCGGGATGGCCTCGAGGCAGGGCGCTGCTGCTCATCACGCTAGCTCTGGGCTTGTGGACTGCCGTGAGTAGAACCAAGACCCGTTCTTCCCGGCAGGGCTCTTTCTGACATGCCTCTACAGCTGAGCATCCCCATGATCTTGGGCATAGAGTCCTTCGACCTAGTCCTTCGGACTGTGCTTCCCGCCATTGGCTCGCTCGTCGCAATCGGTATGTATTTGGCCATGACCGTGCCCTGCTGATCCCTTTTGCTCATGGAAACCACCAGTTCTTGTCGCAGTCTCCAGGAAACACCTGAGAAACTCCCCTCGAAACACCTCGCAGGGGCCTCAGATGACTGAAGGCCCCGACAGAGACTTCCCTCCCGCGCCCCGAGGCTTGGTAACTCGCAACCAAGATTCCTCTCCTTATACCTCGAACCCATTCACGGCCCCCCCTCGGGACGCACCATCACCATCGTCGAGCGACTCGGATCGTCCCTTCGCCTCGCGAGACGGGACAACCGGCTTGCCCATCATCAGCCGGCCCAGCCCCGGACAAGTAGATGCAGGAGTTGGCGGCGTGCCGGTGGCGGGACAGCTATTCCCCCCCATCAAGGCACAGGTAGCACCAGCGGCGGCCAAGAGCTCCAAGAAGGCCGTACTAAAAGGAGGCAAAGTCGCGATCTCTTATCCCGTACCCAATGGCGACGCACCAGAGCCTCTAAACAGAGTCCCCACTATCGATTTAGCCACCGCAGCCAAGAACGAGAAGGACCGAAGGGAAAATACCCCTCTTCAGCCTACGTCGTCGGACTCGAATGGCCATCCCAGGGCCCTGTCACTACAGGAAATGCAAAATCAGCCCCAAAACTTCAAGCGGAAGGAGGTTAGGACGTCCAGTGCTTCCATGATGGACAATGCCAAGCGGTCGCCACAGCCTACCGAGGGGACTCTAACTAAGGCAGAAACGTCCTCCGCCCAGATATCCCCTGTGGCAGACAATATACGGCGACGATCGCCCACTAGGCAGGTATCGCAAACCCCTGCTCCGGACCTTGCATCGGGTCCAACGGAGGCGAACGAAGCGGCTCCCGATGCAGACAAGTCAAAGATGCCGACTTCTCCGATGGCGTTTCAATCACCTCGGGAAGTCGAGGTCCAGCCACAAATGGAAGGCGAATCGCCGTCTACCACGCCTTCACTCGGCCAATCTCGATCAGGAGCCCCGGCACTCACAAACCCGAAACCACCTCCTCAGATACCAGGGAAGCTTTCCGGCCCAACAGAGCCAGTGGAAGTACTCGTTCTTCCAGTCCCACCTCTCGGGTCAAGGGCAAGCCCCGAGCCGTCGAAAAAGAACCCTGCTATGCATAACAGTTCACGAGGCACCTTGGCAACTCTCCAACGCAACGGCTCTGTCAGAGCTGATATCCGCCCCTCCCGGCAGAGGCAAGTGTCTCCTCCCTCGGAGGAACAGTCTAAGAGCACCAAGATGCCCGTACAGTTGCGGCAAATGAATGGCATACCGAGCAACCCCAGGGCGCGAATCCCAAAACCTGCGCTTCAAGACGAGATCGCCTCGCAGGAACCAGTCAGCTTTGGTAAAGGCCCTGAGAAGGAAGACCCCAATGCCATGCGGGGAATCATGGATCAGGCCTTGAAAAGCATCGCAGAGGAACCGCCTCGAGTGCGGGCACAGGATAGAGAATCCGTCGTCAACCGACCGAGGCCCGTCCCCCGGAAGTCTGCTGTCGGACACACATCTCCGTCCAGGGGGCCCTTCAAGCCCTTTCAGAATATCAGCAGCCGAATCTCCGAATCTGCCGACGCCGAGTCGCCTGCTGCATCAAGGAGTACAGCGTCACTGCCTCCCTCCAAATATTCAGGAAACGCCTCTCTAGTCGTAGGGATGCAGAACTCTTCTCCAGTCGCGCCCAAAGATGAGCGCAATCTGAAGCAGGTGTCGTCGATTATCACTGCAATGTCCGTTGCGACGCTGCCGCCTTTGCCAACCGAGGAGGCCGAGCGCACAAAGCCACCCGGTCGAAAGGACGCATCCGCCACCATTCGCACCCCAGAGGCTCCCGGACGCGACCCTCGTTCGCACCACTCGACCGGCAAGTTCATGTCAAAATTCAGCATGGATACAGCCTTTAGCGTGCTGGATGAGCAGCACAGCGGACCATTCGAGCCATCGCTGGCCACGTCTCAATCGCATCAATCACCTCAAGGAGACAAGAGACAATCTTCACCCGTGATTCCAGTCGATGGGCAGCAGATGTCTGTTGGCTTGCAGGACCGGGACGCCAACGAGAGCTCGAGGCGCGCTGTTCAAGTCCCAGAACCTGCGGCGCCGCCTCGAGTCGCGCAAGACGAATCCTCCAGCCCAAATGCTGAACCACGAATGTGGTTGGAACCCAATGACAGGCGCCACATGGTGGAAAGTGCCCTCTTCCCAGACGACGACGACGACGAAGGCAAAGAGACCATGACGGTGATGCTCGATGTACCAGTTGAGCCTCAAACCAAACCCGCCAAAAAGCAGGAGTTGGCCGACAGCACGCCGGTTCGAAGTTCTTGGCATCGCCGAGTGGGCGACAAATGCCCGACGTTCTCGGACAGGGAGGAGGATGACAAGAGGATGACCAGGACGCGACTGGTGCCCCGGCCACCGCCGTTGCCGCTCAATAAGCCTACAAAAACGAGGAAAGCCGACACAGCAGAGCTTCCCCCCTTGGAGACCCCCAAACAGGCTCTGCAGAAGATTCAGGAACAGCTCAATAAGCTGGGCAAACTCGTCGAGCCCGCGGCACCTGAGAGCGGAAAGCAGAAGCTGCAGCCACAGCCTCAAGAGAATAATCAGCGAGGAATTAGTCTCCTGGCCGACCTTGAGATGGAAATGGGCATGCAGGAGAATCGCTGGCAGGAGATGCGTCGCGACTATTCTCGAGTCTCGATGTCGACGGTAGCGTCTTCCCCCAACACGGAGCCACCATCATCGGCAAAGTTGGAGCGCATGCTTTCGGCGGCGGCGGGCACCGACTCTGCCGGTCTTGAAGCCCCCGTTGGCCTTGATGCCTCGACTACGAGTCTTGGTGACCTGGGCAACCCCTTCTCTTCGCCCTCTGACCTCGAGAAATGGGCACTAGGAGGCGATGAGAATATGAGCTCTGTTCAAGCTCCCGGAATCGACTCGATGGGATCGCCGGCGTTGACCGCTCTCGACTCGTCATCGCCAGAAATTCATCCTCATGTCTCCAGCTTGGTGAATAGCTTCACTGGTCCGAGTACCGATGCCGCGATTCAGTCATTGGAGCCCACTCCGACTCGGGAGGATTTGGAAAGGCCCGAGACGAGCACGTCTTCGGAACCGGTCGGAGTCGAGAGCCCGATGCTCCGCGGCGCTTCCTCGGCCCCGACTGAAAAGAAAGCGGTTCAGCGACCGCGCACAGTAAGACCCCCCCGACGCAGCAAGCGGGTGTCGTCGTTGCCCGACATCCTGGAGGACCCGGTGCCCATGGTTGGCAAACGAGGTACCCTCGGACTCTTCCAGTTTCCTTGGGGCGAGAAGTCAGACTCTGCGTCAATTCCGGTCTCGAGCCAGATGCAAGCTGCCATGAGAATGAGTATGGGCATGGGCATGGGCATGCCTGTCAATATCGCACCCGGGATGGCACCGGCCTTCCCGACTCTGGACACCCAAGTGCGCACTCTGCACTCACAAGACTACCCCTCATCGTTTTTTGACGACTACGATGATGACGAGGCCGTAGGCGACGAACACGGCGCCAGTAGCGATGACGAAGAGTATGGCCCAGACGATGATGAAGACGAAGACGACGACGACGATTCTTTCGACGAAGCGACGCTCTGGGAGATTGCAAACCTTCTCAAATCTGACAAGGTACCTTCCCGGGGCAGCCTCTTCCCCGAGCAAGAAGGGGGCGCCCGACAAGAGCCCTCGGTGGGTGCCGGTCAACACGCCAATGTGTCCTCAGTCGGGTCTCGAAACAGCGAGACGCCATGGCGCACCCCGCCCAGCGGAGAGTCGTCTTCGCGCAACCAGTCCAGCGGAGAGTCGTCTTCGCGCAACCAGTCCACACAAGCCTATTTGTGGGGCGGCAAGACAAGCTACGCCACCACGACGGGCTCAGTAGGGTTGCCTCAACCTGAGAAAATGGCTTGGGAGACGTATCTGACTCGTCCCTCGGAGACTGTCCGCGCTCCTTTGCGGGTATCACAACCAGCTGCTCTCACAAGCGACACGCTGTGGCCGGTAGCCTCGGACGAGCCCATGCCGACCTCGGCCCAGCCAGCAATGAGCTTGTGGCAGTCAACTGTAAGAATGTCGACTTCAAGGGTTGCCGGGCCTGTTGTCGCCGCCGAGCTGAAGGAGCAAGAGAACGTTACCGAAACTGTTCCGTTCTTTCTCGACCTCACCCCGCGACGCTCGCAGCCGACGCTCGTCGAGCCCGCCCGTGCTGACTTGGCCCAGCCAGACGAGACTTTGGAAGAGCTGCATCACGCCCCCGAAAGCGCGCCTGTCCCTGTTGGGCTCGAAGAGGCCATTCCAGTTCCGATTGAAAGCGACATGCTTCGTGCGCCAGGTCAATCATCGGCAGTCTCCGCTGATCGAGGTGCGGTGACGGACACACGCACAGGAGTAACTGATGAAATCTCTACCCTGTGGACGCCTCCTATGGCAGCCAAGGCCGAGGAGTCGAGGGGATTGTTCCAGATTCATCATGCCTGCGACAAGATTATAGGGATGTCGACAGAGCCTGCTGCTTTGGCGATGCGCCCTAATCCAAGGACGAGACTCCAGTCTTTAGATGAGTTGGAGTCGACGAACCTCTGGTCCCTTCCATCGAAGCACCCTTACGCCTACGATTGGATATCCTTGTCGTCCATGAGGCCGAGCACCCCTGAGGCCATGTCCTCTGCCTGGAGCAGCCGGTCGCCCTTCACGGACGCCTCGTCTACCCACTCTAGCATCACCGGGCTGTCTACTACTAGTGGGAGCCTGCTCACAGGCTGCTTCGAGGACACGGCCTCGTCGTCTTCCAGTCAGAGCGTGCATGGTGACGCAGAGGCCTCCTCCATCCAAGAGCAGGCACGGCTGTCTCGGCCTGCTCCGGCGGCATCGCAAGCTGAGTGGGAAGCGGCTCTCGCGGAGGCCCTCATGGCTAGCGGCTCCTGCTTTGCTGCGCCAGTGTCGTCAGAAGAGGTTGCTCCGGATTGCGAGTCTTTGACCTCGAGTGGCGAGTTTGACGCCTCGACGATGCATCCCGTCTTCCTGACGGACGATTTCGACACCGGCGTGGGCGATATCCATCCCGCTGCCGTGGGTTATTAGCCGCCTGGCGAAGCAGGCCTGAAGGGCTATCAAAGCTGATGAGATGCCGTCATATATCATCTTCTTATTGTCCCTCCAGGCCGCCTCGCTCTGTGAATTTGGCGTAGGAAGAGGTGGGAATTCAATGGTACAGAAGGGGGAAGGGGGCCAAGGGAGGAAGAGGGGTGTTGAAGGCTGGGTGAGCCTGGAGTTACTGGTGTTACGGGCTGGCTTGGAGATACCCTTTTTCGCTGTATGCAGATTGGAAGAGAAAGAGGTGGGCCGGCTGGGCTGCCTCTTGCGCGACTGATTTACATGCCGCCCGCGGGGCTATGCAATTTACGACACAACATTTGGTAGCCACGGTTGCCTATTCTGTGACGGGATATTGCTGAGAGTGACACGGAGATTGTGGCGATTTCATGTGCAAGGAGTAGTGATCATGGCCCTGGGGCTCTATCCATGCATTCATCAAATACTCGACAAAACGAACAAGGGGCACACCCTCGAGGAGAACCGGGGGGGGGGGGCTTGGAGTTGTTTCGATGCGCCCGAGACAACGCCCTGGTCCTCTTCCCCTTTCTTCCTCGTCCACCTGTGTGCCCTGTATCCTAGTTTCCTGCCCTAGTCGACCTCTCTGTCTTGGCCCTTTGCAGGTTTCGTGTTCCGCCTTCGTTGCCCTCTTTTCGTCTTCTTCAGTCGAATGCTTCCTGTGTGATGGGAGTCGTTGGACGTGCCGCTCATTCTCGTGCCTTTTCCATGCCTCGTCCGATCCGAGGCTTGCCCAGGTGCATTAAATGTCAATCACCGTCCGGTCTTTGGTCCGAACTCGTCAAATCCCCTTGTCCAAGGGTGCAGCTGTGGAGAATGCCCCGCACAAGGGGAGCCACTAGCAAAATAAGGAAATCGCAATTATTATCACGGCTCGTCGTCTCGCCGCCCAAGCATCGCCATCAGCAGTCGCTCCGTTGTTACTCGTTGGTGACCGGCCCTCGAGTGGCCAGAGAGGTGGATGTAGCCTTGTCGAGACATGCTTCAGGCCGCTTCTGTTGGCCGAGCTTGACGACAATCGGCTTGGCCGCGGCAACTAGACAGGAGCTGAACAGAGCGAGTCCACCTGGTGAAGGTGGGACACAGCGAGACTCGGGCGTGCAGGACTGTTTCCCGGACGCCAGCCGTCGTCGTCCTCCCGACCATGGCCTTTCGGTCGAGCCAAGTCTGAATGGGGAATTTCCCCCGTGCGCGGCCCCGTACGCATTCGAGATGAGTCGAGGCCTGAGACCGTCGCTATGCAAAGGGGAAAAAAACACAGAAAAGGGAAAGCGAAAATTCACAAGAGATTAGTTTGTTTTTGTACAAGACCACAGGGCGCCCATGTCGGCAGGGCTCGTCGTGGTGGTGCGAGAAAAGCCAGATGGGCGACCGTGGGTCAGACGCGGCTAGCCGACCGTCATCAGCGGCATCTGGGGGCTCATTGGCGATGAAGGGGACTTGTCGGGCGATGGGGTGCTCTCCATCATAGAGTTGGTGCCGCGGCTCTTGGTCGTTCGCCGCAGAGGGCTCGAGCCCGGGTCATCAAATACTCGCGTAAACGCGGGACTTGACTCAAGTCGGCGCTCGCGACGCGGCGTGGCCGCAGGGCTTTGGGTAATTTGGTCGGCTCTGCGGATCGCGTCCGACAGGACATCGCGCAGTTCCCCGGCTCTCTTGACCAAAGCCTTGAGGCTGTTGGTGTCGAACTGCACCCTGCCGTTGCTGCCCTCCAGTGGTCGGGACTCGCGCGGCGGTTCGGTGGAAGAGCGGTGGTGTTGGCGTATGGATTCCATGACCGATCGGACCACTCCGCTCACGTCGTTGGGCGGGCTTGTTCGACTGTCTGGCGTCCGGGGCTGCTTCACCTGGCTCGGCTGCTCACCGTTAGACTCGGCCAGGGGCCAGTTGCCACCAAAGATGTCGTCTTCTGGCGAGAACACGGACCGTCGCCTCGGAGACTGACGCTCTCGCACAACCGCAGTTTTCCGCATGGCCGGTTCTGGGCTGTCGGATGCCGCGTCGAACTGATCCAACGTCGCAGCGTCGTGCCTGGTCTCTTTGACGTCACGAGAGCTGTGCACAAGGTATGCCGAAGATTGGTCGTCTTCCTTCTCATCGTCTTCGTCGGGCGAGGCGAGGGCAATGATTCCCTCGGCCTCTCTCCACAAGCCGGTTTGGTCGCCGTTGAGCATGTTGAGCTCGCGCCCATGACGGCAAAGACGTTTCAAGTCGTTGACAAGTAGTGAAAACTCACGGATCTGCCCCGAATGCGCACGAACACTGGGCTGCGTAGCACGGATTGATTCGGGAACAGCAAAGGCATTCTCCTGACTCTTGCCAGCAGCTCCGCCGTCGCATTCACCTCCGCCGCCGCCAAACTCAAAGTCCTCATCCCAGTCTTCGGACACGGTCTTGGCGCCCATTCCCCAAGTGCCATATTTGGGCCCCGTCGGCTTTGAGACGGAGACCGAGTCGTGGACGACGGGGACGCTTTGGCTTCGCACATGCGTCGGCGTCGGTCCCCTACGTATAGCTGAGCGGCCTCCCCTAGAGTCCATCTCCGGCATGGCATAGGCTGTCCTCGGCCGCATAGAGATCCCACCGCCCTCGTGCTTGTCGTGCATGGACGTCTCGCTCCACTCAAACAGGTTGCTCAAAGGACGCTCGATGCGATGGACTCGGTCGCTCGGCCGAGGCAAAATTTCCCCCTCAATGCTGGCTAGCGCAAGTCGGACGTTGGGGTTCATTCCCTTTGGCCCAAGAGGGCTGCCGCCCTTGGAGGGGGCCGACAGGGGGCTGCTGAATGGCACGTCGTCATCCCTCGTCCAGTCCTCGTCGTCGTCGAAACCGTCCATGGAGCAACGCTCCAGGTTCTCCGTCATGCGCGCCACGTCATCGCGTGGTGACTCTGAGCCAGAATGAGGCTCGACGATGATCAGGCCGCGGTCGTTTTGGGACGGTTTGGCCACACTGTATTGAGCCGGTCGAACCGGCGTGGACATGCTCTCGTCCTCCTCCTCCATGATCTTGTTCCCTTCGTCCCAGCCTCTGGCCAACATCTCTTGCACGGACAGCCGCTTTGTCCTGCCGTTGCCGGCAGTGCTTGGGGGAGACTCGTCGTACACCGACTCAAGAGGAGTCTCCACTGCCCTTGCGCGAGAAGATGACAATGTTCGCAACGAGTCAAACATGGTGTCGCTCTTGAAGTCGAAATCATCGTCGTCCCCAGACGCGAACCCCCGAGCATCCCCGTCGGAGCCTTCCATGACGGACGACCTCTCATACTGAGACCCTTTGGCGAACTGTGACAAGACGGTGGAACTAGTCGAGCTTCCCGATGGCTGATTAGGCCGAACATGGCGAGTGGTGGCCCCGCCGCGTGAGAGTCCCACGGGACGTGGCAAGTTGCCCACGCCATACACAACAATGGAATGGCTAGGGGGCGGGGAGGATCGGTTTCGGTGGTGCGTGGGAAACTGGCGACGAATTGTCAAGGCAGAGTCGATGAGCGCAGATTCTTGCAGCACCTTTGGGGGGGTCGAAGCCCTGGCCAATGGCCCGGATGGTGATGGGTTCTCCTTCGTGTCCACAGATGCTTGGGAGGTGCTGGATTCTGTCGGTTCCGAAACATGCCGTCGACTGACGCTGCCTGACTGGTCAAGCCCCCATTTAGGCCGACGGAGGCTACCCGACCGCTTGGAAACCCAATTCGTCGCCGATGATAAGCTTTCCGAAAGCGACCGTCTCGTCCGCGTCGGCGGGGCGGGTTCGAGAGGCATGATCAAGCCTCCGAAAGTCTGGCCGGACAGATGTTCGGACATGCCGTGGATGTTCGGAGGGGCCGCCAGTGGGACGTCGATCGAGGCCAAGGACGCGAAAATCATTCTTGGCTTGATTAAATGCACGATGTTTCCCCGATCACCACCTTCAGGGCAGATCCTTCTTAGAAATGGGTCTCGAGGAGAGGAGCTCGCATCGCCGAGGCGGCCCTGGACACTGCCACTCGCGGCAATGCGCGTTGTGCTCGAGTGGAAGAAAGATGCCCACCCAGATTCCGATCGAGCCCCTGGGAAGACCTGGTCGTCGAAGGGTGAGGCGCCCAGCAGCTCCTCCGGCCCAATTGGCTGCTCAAACGAATATTTGGGATGAGGAGCCGAGCCCGCCACGTCAATGTCGGCCCGAAACTGCTGAAGAGTGGCCGACCTTTGGTGACTGGTGGCTGGGCGACGGAGGGTCGGTAAATGTGCTCTGGGCCGCCAGCGCGGAGAGATTTCCCCTGAGGTGTTGGCGTCCTGCGAAGACGAGGCCCGCTTGACAAGCTTATTGGGAGGCAACGGTGGCGCCGTTGGGTTGGGACGGAAAAGTATCGGAGCGGCCGAGCCGTTGGAAAAGGTAACAGACGTGGAGTCCGCAATGAGGCTGGACCTAGGACTGTTACTCTGGGACAGAGGTCGGATGGACAAGCGCCTCATCCACGAGCCATTGGACAAGACGGAATCTCGCGGACCAGCCGAGGGTACGGGGGGGGACAGGTCTCCCGGCCTTGCAAAAGACAGCCTTCTGCTCGAGGACCTTGGCGACGTGATCTGTGAGCTCTGAGGCCGTTGGTGGCGTGACAAGGGCGGCCTCGAGGTTGTTTGCGGGTGCGAGACGGTGCGGTGGTGCGAGTGCTCGCCGACAATCGAGGGCGCTGCCGACGTCGTCAGCGGACGAGCGTGGACGATGGTCGCCGGGCGAAAATTGGCCTCCAAGGCGCGATCGACGGATATGGTCCTCTGGTGCGATCTGCGCAGAGTCTTCGCAGGGCTGTCTTCGGTGGTGGCGTTCGTGGAGGTGTTGGTGGTGGGGGGAGGAGGTTGGCCGAACACCAAGCCGCTGGCGGCTGCGGCAATGGCAGCGCCGGTCCCGACGAGCTGTGGAGAGACAGCGGGCAGTAAGCACAAGCACTCTCAAGGGCTGACGGGTAATAGTAAGAGCCAACGGTGCGGAGGAGACAATGGGGACAAGGCAGGGTCAGAAGGGTTGAGGAGAGCGTTCAGTTGGGCGACGTGGCTGTCGTGACACGAGGAAGGGAGGGAGGCCGAGACGGCGCAAGGGAGAAACTTACACTGGGGACCGTCTGCATGGTTGCCGAGGCGTCTACTCGAGCAGATCCAGGGCGGGCATTCTAGTGGTTGTTGCGAAGATGAGCGATGCTGCTAGAGGCGAAATGCTTTGGCATCGTCGGGGGCCACGGCTCGACGCAGCAGGCACACTCGTCGGTGCCAGGAATGCGCGTGACGGCGGCCGACGGATCGGGTGTGGGGAAGGGGAAAAACGCGCCCGGTTCTGAGGCGGCCGCGTCAAGAGACGGGCCGTGCTCGAGCTCCAGGCGCTGTGGCCGAGCGAGAGGAGGGGAGGAGGTGGGGGAGGACAAGAGGGAAGGCCAAAAAAAAAAAAAAGGAGGCAATCAACAGGCGTTCAAGAAGAGAACAAGAAGGTGGGTAGAAGAGGAAGAGGAGGACATGATGATGATGATGTCGAAGCGGCGATAAGGTACGGGCAGCCGCCATGGGTACATACATACATACATCAATGCATGCACACTGGGCCCCCCAGCGGTTGGCTGTTGTACTGTGTACTAGCGGTTGGTGATGAATGGGCCCGCGGTTGGACGACCGACCGCGACACGACCGACGGTGCTGAATCCATTGACTGCTGGAACTCGGCTGCTGCAAGCCTGGAGATTGCACTGAGATTCCACTCGGGCGACGTCGGATCGCCGTTGCAGGGATGGGCCGCCTGGGCTAGGGCGAGATCCAATGGCGATTACCTGTATTACGGCGCGTCCAGAATGCATTGTGTAGAGGCCAAGGCCCAGGTACCTGACTGCCCTACTCGGACGAGGAGACATGAGGTAGGATAGCGCTGTCAAAGAAGAACCTGGCTCCGGGTGGGGAACCTCTCACTTGCCATGTACTCGGCCAGGGCCATGACCGCACGAGAAGTACCGGAATCTGCATCTCCATCTCGGGTACATACATGCAGCACTGTGCGGGACAGCACAGCGGTGGAGAGAGAACCCAGAGAGGCATAAAGAAACGTCCCACCCTCCCTGGCCGAGCCCTTTGTCGAAGAGGGGAAGCTGGCACGCTAGAATGGCTGCATTTGAACATCAAGGAAGCGGGCAGTTCGTTCCAAGTACGGCCACATGTTGCATACACGCTGTCCGAAGCGTCGTGATGCGCTCCTCGAAGCCTCCATCCCCACGTACCTACCTATTCGTACATGCACGCAGAGGTAGGTAAGGTAGGTACCTAGGTAGGTACTTGTCTAGGAAGGTACTAGGTATTTACCTACCAAATATGCATGTACATGTGTACAGTACAGTAGCCGGAACTGGGCCCGGGTCTCGAAATAACAACCGCCAAGCAAGTCAACAAGGACGACCAACCACGGGACAAAGGATTGCGTTGCTCAGTCACGCGGCTCCCATGTGCCTGTCCGGCCGAGGGATTATCGCTCGGCATCTTCAGAAGCATGCCCCGTGCATGTATGTGCTTGGTGCATGCATTGATGCGCAGACCTACGATTCCCGAGAGCGAGCGTCCAGCCTTGCGGGACAATCAACCTGCACAGCGCTTATGCTAGGTTTGTACTTGCTACTAGTGCAAGGTGGGACATATGTACCTAGGTAGGTACTGTACTTAGGTAGTAGGCATGTACACAAGGTACTGCCCGTACACACTTTGAGTGTCCGTCCAGCCAGCGGAGAGGAGGTCCAGCGGGGAAGAGAGGCAGCCGCAGTGGGTGCGGTGGGAAAAGCATCGGCAGGGGGATTCCTGGCATGGCACAATGGGGGTGTGGGGCTGCTCAGCAACGCCGTCGCGCTGCGGCTATCCACTGCGAACGCTAGACTGACGTTACCCACTGTACCTAGGTATCTAGGTTCCGGGCAGTAGTGGCCCGGTAGGAAGATATCTAGAACTTTATGCGCCCTGCCTTGGTGTCTGCATGCACATACTCCGTATAGGTAGGTAGGTATGTGCGGATACGTGCTAAACCGACTGGCTGCTGGCATCGTGGATGGGCGTGTTTTGGATGATCAGACATGATGGAATTGGCAATTTCTGCCATCTCTGGCTCGCAAGTGAGGTCCATGGCCGACGGACCAGAGCCGCTTCTCTCTGCCTACGTACTTTACCTGGCAGGATGGTGTTGAAGAGAGGAGAGCATCATGACAAAAGAGAGAGAGAGAGAGAGAGAGAGAGAGAGAGAGAGAGAGGAGAGAGACATGGAGAGCAGACTCCGACGTCGCCGCGCACAGCCGAGACAGCAAAACAAACAAGTCCGGGCGGTAAAGTTCTCTGGCCGTCTGGTCTGCATGTGCTTTTTCTTGGTCCAAGAGGTTGCTGTTGCGTGGCTCCAATGGCGAGGCCTGCAGCCTTCGAAGCCCTGCCCTCCCCTCACCAATCATGCATCATCCAGCCGCAGCCCACGAAACCTCAAACCTGCGGCCAGCAGTTGCAGCTTCAGCAGGCGCCATCGTACCTCTCCTGTTTCGCATCTACAGTACATACGGATCCAGCAGCATCTAAGTTGGTAGTGCCTGTCGACCAATCTGCCTCATCGACCACGTGTTCTCGGAAGCATCACTCTCGAGCTTCGTCGCTACTGTCCATGTGTCGTTAGGGAAGCCTGTCTCACATTGGTCTGCTTCTGGCTGGCCCGACAAGCGGGAAGCCAACAGACAACAACCAAACAAACAAACAAAGAAAACGGCCATGACAACACAACAACACAATACGTGTACGCACAGAACAGCGCAATCCCATACCTGCGAGCACATGACGGTGAGTCCGGCGACGCCGTCGAGCAACACTGCCACCGTGCCATTTCCCTCGCCCTCTGAGACATGGCCCTGGACAATGCCTATGTATGTATGTACCAACCTAGGCACCTACCTAGGCAGGTACCTGTAGGTAGGTACCGTACCCTCTTGTGTTGGTGGTCAAGACTCGCGAGTTCGCTCCTCATCAAGCCCTCGCTGTACCACATGGCTCGGGCGTAGCTGAAGCCGGCCGCATCTTGTCGCCTGGAAAAGGCAGCAGCAGCTCCCGACGTCACATTTCTCATCGTCAGATGCAAACCCGGCCGCTTGGGGAATGACGGGCGCCGAGTTGCGGCGTAGCAGCACGTCGTCAGCCCAAGCCTTCCATACTTTTTACCACATCAGCTCTCCCTCGCATCCACGAGATTATTCGAACACCCACGACATGGCTTGGCCTTTGGACGCAGCCCAGCGTCGCCGTGTCTTTGCTTGCCGAAGCCGGTGATACCAGAAACACAGCCGAGGCCGACACGAATAATCCCCTATGCTTGTGGCGCCTGGGCCACGCAAACCAAGGCACGCCCGCATCAGGCATCTTGACCGGCGCGGGTATGACTGAATCGACCCTCGCCTCCGTCTGTCCTTGCATCCCCCGGCCCATGGCTGCCGCCCGGAGGAGCTTGTCCCGAGCTCTGGAAAATGTGGCTCATGGAGGAGGAGCTCGTGCCGTGCGGGGGCCGAATCTTTGCCTGTCTGTCTGCCACCGCATCCTCGCTCCTCCCCTCCCTTCCTCGAGGGTGTCAAAAACATTGACACTGTCTCGCCCTCTTCATTGGGTCCGTGTCCCTACTCTACGGCCTTCTCAACCGTCTCTGGCCATTCGTTGCCCGCGGTTCATCCGTCCCATTGCATTGAGTCGCGAGTCTCGCCTCTCCGCCCACGTATTGGCGCTTACATACTGCTGCGGCTGGCACCCACAACGCCAGATCAAGATCTCGGGCGTCTGCGGGGCGGCCTGGCTTCCATCCAGGCCGGCTGCCAACTTCTCTATCCGAGTAGGGGCGCGTCATTCCTTCGGATGGCGTGATGCCGCCTTCCCGCTCCCACGAGGCTGTGGCCAGTCTATGGCCGCCACTTGATTGTCCCAAACGGGCTTCATTGGGCAGATTACACGTCGAGGTTCGCGTCACCTGAGCTAGTGCAGCGATCAATTGCCGCGAGCAGCAACAGTAAGACAGGAGCGGTAGGTCTAGCAGAAGCCCTGGCAAGCTGTTTTGCCTGGACGATTGGCTTGGTCTTCGCCCTAACCCCATCCGTAGTCATTCTTCGAGGCCTTGGAAGGTTCTTTGGCACTTACTCGCCTCTTGTACTGTACAGCATCCCAGGCACCATGAACTGCGACTCCGTCCATATGTATGTGCGCACCCAAGGTCTGAAGTAGTGGCGGCCTGCTGCTTGTGCACAGCTTCGCGTATTGCCGCGTGCGGATGCAATGCGGACCAAGCCGAGCACGCTGGCCTCGTCGCGACGCCAAACGTTCAGCATAACGAACAGTGTCGATCAGCCGTGGCCTGCCGCGGGAGCGGCCCAGACATCACGTCGTTCGCATACAATCGGCTACGCAGGTCGTCCTTGCTGATGCCAAAGGCCCTGGTCCATGTGCCATTGTCGGGGCTACTGCTTTCTTGCGTGTGGATGTCTCAGTCTACGCTTTCTTTTCCCGGCTTTATATATCCTCGACCCTACCGAAATAAGCTCGCGGCCTCATTTCCCCCCATGTGTGATTTGCTGCACCGTACCATGGGGCTTCCATGTATGTACGCAATCGGGAGTCCAGCCCCGGCGAGCACCGGTTCTCAGTATCGCGTGACATTGGTTCGTACAAATAGAGTTGAATCTTGCTACCTGTCATGGCTGCACCAACTCTCAGACATGTCTGTCGATCTAAATCCTCAGCCGTTACAGTCTAGTCTTGCCCCCCGAACCTTGGTTGCTCCCCTGATACCGTTCTGACTTGTACCCCGTTGTCCCGAGAACAGGAAAAGAAAGTCGAGAAAGCAAAGACACAGACAGCAGAGACTCCAAGATGAGAAAAAAGGAACGCGATCGGAAAGAAAAGAAAGAAAAGCCAGATGAATCGGCTGTCGCGCAGGCCTCAGCCGGCATGTGCATGACGGGAAAGGGGAAATGGTCCACAAATTTCGCACGTTTTTCCATTCCCAAGTTCCTGGGCAAAAGGAACATGGACGCTTTCCTTGGACCTGGGAATATCCCAGCTGCATGGCAACACCCGACGGCTACTTGATCCGTAGTTCTTGGCTTCCTTTTTGCACCCGGCACTCTGCTGCGGGGACCGTCATTTCCTTGCGACCTTGAACGCGACGGGCGGCGCGAAGCCGGCGCGGCCTGGACGACTACAGTACAGTAGATGATTACTGAGAACCGTCGTTGATTGGCCAGTCAGCACGAATCGTCAACTCACCGCCAGAAACAAAAGCGCTTGTGCATAATGTTGGGTTCGCGTCGGACTGATTGGCCGGATCGAGCCGCCAAGTTATCGAGGGTGCTTCGGAGACAATAAGCGTTATGCCTAGATACCTATCATGTTTGACTCGGGAACACAGTCTACATTGAGCTGAAAGCCACGCCGGTCGCGTGAGGATGGCCGCCTGCGTGGCGCTCTGGAATTACCTCCGGGCCCAACTGGGGCGTCACCCCGCTGGGCATGCAGCGAGCGTTCCAGTATTCGAGGCTCCCGGTGACATGGTATCGAGAGATCCAGGCTTCCAGCCTGCACTCTGGTGCACGTACTGCGGCACTACGGTAAGGTCGGAGAGACCTTCCTGCATCTGTGGCGGTGTTTTTGTCTGTCGAGCGCCTGCAGATGGAGGGGTCGTCGGAAATCGGCGCTTTAAAATGCCGAGGCCTGAAAGTCCGGAACGGGAGCAAAGGCGCCGTGGCGTCCGATCCGGGCCGGTGTGGCTGCCAAACCGCCAAAAAAAAAAACCAACTTGCGGGGCGACTTGACCGTCGTGCTCCGGGCCCTTGAAGACTCGGTGAGCAATCCGCGCTTGTCTTTCATTCTCAAGCGCCCTATCCTGGATCGTCCCGTCTTCTCAACTGCTAGTCACCAAAAAGTCTCGGTTGACGAGTCCCTCTGTGAAAATGGACGCCGATATCAAAGCCGTCCTCCCAAACATCGACCCCGTCATCTCAGATTACTCCGTCGGCTACCTGACCCACGCATCCACTGCCTGGTCCGACGACGACGACTCATCCGGTCTGTCGCCTCTCAGCGAAGCCGCCGCCACCGTCACTGAGCTGCTGCTGTCTGCCTCGGGCACCGTCGACGCCACCCTCGAGGACAAGATCAAGCAGCTCGTGGAGAAATGGGTCGACAAGTACACCGAGGCCAACGGAGGGCAGCGCAGAGGCCCCGTGGCGGTCAGGAGGCTAGACCAGACGATTCAGGTCAGCACGCAGCGAAACATGTCGTCCACTCTGGCCGTCGCGTCGGGCGGCGTCGACTTGGAGTCTGCCAATGCGAGAAAGGTCGAGTCCAAGGTCGACCGGAAGAAGCTCGAAAAGGCTGAGCGCAAAATCGCCGCCAAACAACAGAAGAAGACGTTCAAGACGGTCGAGTACGAGGCGTCCAGGCTGCTCGACCTGCCAGAGGACGCACAGTCGTACGAGGAGTTTTACATGGCCGTCAACCCGCTTCAGTTGGGCGGTTCCGGGGCCAGCAAAACAAAGGACATCAAACTCGACAGCATCGATGTTTCCATCGGCGGCCTGCGCATCCTCACAGATACCTGTCTTACTCTCGCATATGGTCACCGATACGGTCTGGTTGGTAACAACGGTATTGGCAAGTCGACGTTGCTACGGGCTTTGTCGAGAAGAGAGGTCGCCATCCCCACCCACATATCGATTCTGCATGTCGAACAAGAGGTGAGAACCCCCTTCCTGCTGCGTTTTCGTCGGACATCTCTTTCTCTGCTCGCGGGCGTCCTCCAGGTTACTAATGACGGCCTTGCACTGCAGATCACAGGTGACGACACGCCGGCTCTTCAAGCCGTCCTGGATGCCGACGTTTGGCGCAAGGTGCTGCTGAAGGAGCAAGAGGTGAGTGATCCAGCTGTGGCCCTTGAGTCACAGAGAAAGGCTAACGCGGAAGCAGGAACTTACAGCCAGCCTGGCCGACCTGGAAGCCCGTCGAGCCCCTCTTGCTGACACCTCAGCTGATGCTGCTAAGCTCGACCAAGAGAAGGAGGCCAAGGACGGCAAACTGGGCGACATCCAGGCGAAGCTGGCTGAAATGGAGTCTGACAAGGCCGAGTCCCGGGCCGCCAGCATCCTCGCCGGTCTTGGGTTCTCGGCCGAGCGCCAACAAGACGCAACCAAGACCTTTTCCGGCGGTTGGAGAATGCGACTTGCGCTTGCGCGTGCCCTGTTCTGCGAGCCCGACCTTTTGCTACTCGACGAACCGTCCAACATGTTGGACGTTCCTTCAATCACCTTTCTTTCTGGATACCTGCAGAGCTACCCAAGTACCCTCCTCGTCGTCTCTCACGACAGGGCCTTCCTCAACGAAGTGGCTACAGACATCATCCACCAGCACTCGGAACGCCTCGACTACTACCGTGGAGCTAACTTTGACTCCTTCTACGCCACCCGCGAAGAACGGAAAAAGGTTGCCAAGAAGGAGTACGAGAACCAGATGGCCCAGCGCGCCCACCTGCAGGCCTTTATCGACAAGTTTCGCTACAACGCGGCCAAGTCCTCCGAGGCCCAGTCGCGCATCAAAAAGTTGGAGAAGATGCCCGTGCTGGAGGCGCCAGAGTCAGAGTACAGCGTCAAGTTCCGGTTTCCCGACGTGGAGAAGCTGTCTCCCCCCATCATTCAAATGTCCGAGGTGGATTTTGGCTACTCCAAGGACAAGCCGCTGCTCAGAAATGTGGACTTGGACGTCCAGTTAGACTCCCGCATCGGTATCGTCGGGCCCAACGGTGCGGGTAAGACGACAATTTTGAAGCTCCTTACTGGCAGGCTGGAGCCGTTCAAGGGAATTGTCACGGCGAATGCCCGACTGCGGATTGGCTTCTTCGCGCAGCACCACGTCGACGCGCTCGATCTGACAATGAGTTCAGTGAGTTTCATGGCAAAAATGTATCCAGGCCGCACCGACGAGGAATACCGACGGCAACTCGGCGCGTTTGGCATCACGGGCACCACGGGCCTGCAGAAGATGGTTCAGCTCTCGGGTGGTCAGAAGTCAAGGGTCGCGTTTGCTTGCCTGGCCCTCACGAACCCGCACATTTTGGTGCTTGACGAGCCTTCGAATCATCTCGACATTGAGGCCATGGACGCCCTGGCGGAGGCGCTCACCGAGTTCCAGGGCGGTGTGCTCATGGTGTCCCACGACGTCACCATGCTGCAGATGGTGTGTACCTCGCTGTGGGTATGCGACGGCGGAATGGTTGAGAAGTTTCCGGGCGATGTGCAGCAGTACAAGAAGAGGATCGCGGCGCAGGCAGACGCGGCTGGTGTAGTCAAAGCTCATTAGCAGCCCGGAGACAAGGGATCTGGGCAGACGTATCCATCCATTGTATAGCGAACTGAAACGGCGTGTGCTCAGCCGCCGTGGTGGTGAGTGCTGAGATGCCCGTCAAGATGATCCCGCGCGGACTCTCCTATCTGTTTCCTTCTCTTTTCACAGCTGCATGCGCCGAAGACGTCTCGCGCTTTTGCCCCTTGTTGGGCGGTAACGCGCCGCAAACACCGCGACGTGCCGGCCAACACACCTTTTCCTCACGCCAAGAGGGAAGAAGATGTTTCGATAGCATGAGGATCGGGCCCGTAGCACTTCTACTCGGATCTTCGCATCAACAGTGAACGTTCTACGCCTTCCGCCAGGTCGAGGTCGATAAAAGTAACCGCTCCCCGGCTGCCTTACGTAATTCCCAGACTGGCAAATGAATTGCAATGCACGGGCCACTCTGTGAGCAAGGGAGAGGGAGGAGGGGGGGCCCGCACCGTGTCTCCTGCCGCCCAAATCAGGAGCCGTGGCGGTGAAGAGGTACCCGACCCTGACCTCCTCCTGCAGGAGTGTCCAACGAAAATCCACTCGCTCAACCTCTCACTTCCCTCACCACAACACACACTATACCACCACCCTCGCATCGCGAAGCTCCCCTCGACCCTCGCGACCTCGCCCGATTCCCTCTTCCGATCAGCACGTCTCTTCGACGATAGCCTTCATCCGCAAACATGCGCGAGATTGTGAGTCTCCCTCTTTCTCCCCGGCAAGCTCTTAATTCGCGCGACGCGTCTCGACTCCCACCCAAGATGCCCCTGATGATATGTGCCCCACCAAAAACATTGCACTCCCATTTCGGCCCAACTTGAGGAGCACGCAGAGCACGCAGAGCACGCAGAGCACGCAGATGCAAGCGACCTGCCGTCGATGACCGGCCTGCTGACCGAGACTCTTTGAACGACTATAGGTTCACCTTCAGACCGGCCAGTGCGTAAGTAACTCCCTTTGCTTCCCTGCGATGGCTACACGTGTTTCCCCGAGGCTCACAGTCATCTGCAGGGCAACCAAATCGGTGCTGCCTTCTGGCAGACCATCTCTGGCGAGCACGGCCTCGACAGCAATGGTGTCTACAACGGCACTTCAGAGCTTCAGCTCGAGCGCATGAGCGTCTACTTCAATGAGGTTCGTCTCTCCCCATTTCTGCCCCGCTTGGGAAATCCATCCGCCAAAGCCAGACTGACCATTTTGGCGGGTGAATAGGCTTCAGGAAACAAATATGTCCCCCGCGCTGTCCTTGTCGATCTCGAGCCCGGCACCATGGACGCCGTTCGTGCCGGTCCCTTTGGCCAGCTTTTCCGCCCGGATAACTTCGTTTTCGGCCAGTCCGGTGCTGGCAACAACTGGGCCAAGGGCCACTACACCGAGGGTGCCGAGCTGGTCGACCAGGTCCTCGACGTCGTTCGTCGCGAGGCTGAGGGCTGCGACTGCCTGCAGGGCTTCCAGATCACCCACTCCCTTGGTGGTGGCACTGGTGCTGGTATGGGTACCTTGCTCATCTCCAAGATCCGCGAGGAGTTCCCCGACCGCATGATGGCCACCTTCTCTGTCGTGCCCTCCCCCAAGGTCTCCGACACCGTCGTCGAGCCCTACAACGCCACCCTCTCCGTCCACCAGCTTGTGGAGAACTCGGACGAGACGTTTTGCATTGACAACGAGGCCCTCTACGACATCTGCATGCGTACCCTGAAGCTGTCCAGCCCCTCGTACGGTGATCTGAACCACCTCGTCTCGGCTGTCATGTCGGGCGTCACGACCTGCCTGCGATTCCCCGGTCAGCTCAACTCGGATCTCCGCAAGCTCGCCGTCAACATGGTTCCCTTCCCTCGTCTTCACTTCTTCATGGTCGGCTTCGCGCCCCTGACCAGCCGCGGCGCCCACTCCTTCCGCGCTGTCAGTGTGCCCGAGTTGACGCAGCAAATGTTCGACCCCAAGAACATGATGGCTGCCTCCGACTTCCGCAACGGCCGCTACCTGACTTGCTCTGCCATTTTGTATGTGCTCCTGACTATGCTGTCGGCCTTGAGACTTGGACTAACATGCATTGCAGCCGTGGCAAGGTCGCCATGAAGGAGGTCGAGGACCAGATGCGCAACGTACAGAACAAAAATGCGACGTACTTTGTTGAATGGATTCCCAACAACATCCAGACGGCCCTCTGCGCCATCCCTCCCCGTGGCCTCAAGATGTCGTCGACCTTCATCGGCAACTCGACCTCTATCCAGGAGCTCTTCAAGCGTGTTGGTGAGCAGTTTACTGCCATGTTCCGTCGCAAGGCTTTCCTGCATTGGTACACGGGCGAGGGCATGGATGAGATGGAGTTCACCGAGGCCGAGTCCAACATGAACGACTTGGTCTCCGAATACCAGCAGTACCAGGATGCTGGTATCGATGATGAGCCGGAGGAGTACGACGAGGAGCAGGTTCCCGAGGCCGAGGAGTAGGTCATGTCTCCCTAGGCAATGGCGCGCCGTCTCGCAAGCCCGGGATTGTACAGTGGCCGCCGCAAAGCCAGCAGAGTGTGATTTCGCTTCGGGGTGTCGAGGTTTGTTCCGTGTGTGAGGGTGTTTTCTAGATACCTTATCCCGACCGCAGAACTTTTCTTGCAGTGCGTGGCCTGGAAAGATTAAAACTAGTACCTGGTACGCCAGCAAAGCATATTCGACGTACAGACTAATTGGTACGGATTACATTTGATGACGTCGATGATGGCCGGGGGCAGTGAGTGGTGTAGATTGCCAGCGACTGCGCCCTCGGCAGTGCTTAAAAGAGAGTAACCTCTGACGAGTGTGGAGGGCACTGAAAACATGAGACATTGCCTCTCACGTAATTGGGCCAGTGGTAGGTGCATTATTGCAAAGCGCTGTTGAAACCAGCTGCCTGCTGCTACCTCTCTGTACGCGTGGCTCTTCCGGTTGGAGGGCGAACTTTGAAGGCGAACTGTGGAGGGCGAACTGTGGAGGGCGAACTGTGGAGGGCGGGTGACACTTGAGCGACGAGGGACTCGAGTGGTCTCCAGGGTGTTGGAGAGGCCCCTGTGCAAACATGGCATGTGCTTGGAAGTTGAGGAAAGGAACGGGCCGCGACCGATGCCAGGTTGTCTGTCGAAGGGGCAGGCATCGAGACGGGGCTTTGCTGCGTGTACTCTATGGCTGCAAATACGAGCAATTTGCGCTAGTTGGGGGGCTGGCGCAACGGTAGCGCGGTACGTTTTAGCTGAAGATCAAAGTCGGGGTCCACGTCTAACAAGCGAGCAGTTGGATTCCAGACCCAAAGGTTGTCCGTTCGAATCGGGCGCTCCTCATCTTTTTGGGGCATTCGTCCTTTTTCTTCGTTTCACCCAAGTATTTTAATCATCCTTCCCCGGGTATCTTTTTCTGTGTCTCGGGCAACAAGGGCCAACCAGGGCCAACCGCCACTGACATCCATCAACTCGCGGGAGGACCTGGAAGGTGGAGCACGTGATGCACTGACTAAGCAAGCAAAAAGCTCTAATCCATCGACGGGAGCTCTCTCGCTGTCTGCACATTACCGAGCGTACCGGTTTCTGCACCCATTGGCACCGCCCGGGCGAACTCCATGGCCGCCAAGTTTGCTCCCGCTCGGGGCGAGGCATTGCGCCTTGCGCTGCGTGCCTCACCGGCCGTGACGCTGCCAGGCTTCTTGGTGCCTGCTTGGCAGGGATTCGCGCGACGCCAACGGAAGCACTTCTCGACGACGACGCAGCAGCACTCGAAGCTTGGACGGACGCCGATATCGATACCGCCGGGGGTGGAGCTGATTATGGGGGGGACCCGGACGGTGAAGAGCATGACATCGTATCGAGCGTCTGTCAAGAAGACCATCACGGTCAAGGGACCGCTGGGTGAGCTTTTACTCTTTCGGCGGGAGGGAATGGGCCACGGGCATAGACCCGGATGCTAACGAGATGTATATGCGGACAGCTACATTGGAGCTCGACGTCCCAGCTTTCGTGGGCTTGAGCCAGGACTTGGCGGACCGGAAGGTGATGCTGAGCGTCGAGGACGCAGATGTGAAGCATCAAAGGGAGATGTGGGGTACGTTTTCTTGTCGCCGCTGCCCGTCTCGCAAAGGAGGGCGACAGCATCGTCAGCTCTTGCTAACAAGCCCCTCTTGTTCTCTCCAGGAACGACATGGTCTTACCTCAACAACTACGTCATGGGCGTCTCTGAAGGGCACACGGCCATTCTGCGCCTCGTCGGCGTCGGCTACCGTGCCAGCGTGGAGCAGCGCGGTGCAAAGGAGGAGTACCCCGGCCAGCGCTTCCTCTGCCTCAAGCTGGGCTTCACACATCCGGTCGAGGAGGGCATCCCCAGGGGCGTCACGGTGACGGCGGCCACGCCCACGCGCATCCTCCTCGAGGGCCCGGACCGCGAGGCCATCATGTCGTTTGCCGGGCGGGTGAGGCTGTGGCGGCCGCCCGAGCCGTACAAGGGCAAGGGCATCTTCATCAACGATCAGACGATTAAGCTGAAGCAGAAGAAGATTAAGTAGTGAGTGGGCGGGAGGGGTGCACACGGTCCGCGCGCATGGGGGTCCAGGCTATGGCGGCGGCAATGCAAAGTCTTGGGTGTACAAAATAGATAGTCGCCATTATCGCACTGTTCCGATATTTTTTTTTTGTTCCATCCGCATCATAACCGGAGAAAACACACGAGCGGGAAGAGCAGTCGCCAAACGAAAAGGGCGGGGCGAAGAGAGATGTCACGAACAGCCGCATTACCGTGCACAGCCTGCCAGTCCATGTCCATTGTCTGTCTGTACGGCAACCTCAGCCTTTGAGCTCTCTCTATCTAGGCGGGCTACGTCTTGTCGTAAAACGCCGGCCAGCAGACAAGCCGGCCGGCCGGGCACCTCTCGTCTTGCGTCCTCTATTTCTTGAGGACCTCCTGCACGGCCTGGAGGACGGTCTCGTGAAGGGCGGCGGGCGCAGCGACGACGCCCTTATTGTTGGCGAGGGTGCGGCCGGCGGCAAAGTCGAGCCTCTTGCCGTGGATGTCGGTGACGTGGCCGCCGGCCTCGCGGACAATGAGGTCGCCGGCGGCATGGTCCCAGATCTTCTCCTGGTACGTGGCCTTTACGGGGAGGCGCAGGTAAATGTCGCCGGCGCCGCGGGCAATGGAGCCGTACTTTGCCTGGCTGTCCATGCGGACGCTGGGGCGGGTGATGCCGAGCTTCTGAGAAATGAGGGCCTGGTCGTCGTGGGCCGAGTGGGCGGCCTCGAAGCTCTCGCAGAAGGTGGCGTCGGCCAGGTCGCGGACGGGCCGCATCGAGATGGGCTTATCCGACGAGGGCGGCTGGGACAGGGCGCGGCTCGAGGCGCCGCGGCCCTGGACGGCGGAGAAGAGGACGCCGCGGCCGTCGTCGTCGGTCTGGTTGGCGCCAATGTCGGCCGTCAGGCGCGCGGCGTCGTCGACGGGGAGGTTGGGACAGCCGAGGACGCCGACCTTGACGTCGCCGTCGACCAGGAGGCCGAGGCAGACGGCGTACTGGCCGCCGCGCAAGAAGCCCTTTGTGCCGTCGATGGGATCAATGGTCCAGACACGACCTCGCGCGCCACCCTTGCTGTTCCCCAGGTCGATGAGGTCCAGCATGGCCTCGGCGTCCCTGACGGGCCCGCCAAGAACCTCGTTCTCGGCCTCGTCGTCGTCCAGTCTGGTATCGCGGACGAGGTCCCAGATCTGGTCGCGCAGGCCAGCATCCTGCCGCAGCCTCGAAGCCTCCTCCTCGGCAACGACCTCGTCGGCCGGAAAGTTATGCCTCAGGGCAGCCGTGATGAGGGCCTGGGCGCCAAAGTCGCCAACGGTGACGGGCGACTTGTCGTCCTTGTCGACGGTGCCCTTTGCCTTTTCGCCGAAGACTCGCCGGGTGAGAAGCGAGGTTCGCTGCACGGCGAGCTGCGCGACCTGCAGCTCGCGGGCGTAGGCCGGCGCCGGCGACGAGGACGAAGCCATGGTGGCGGCCGACGACGGACGACGATGGTGGCGGCGGTGGTGGTGGCTCGACAGCTGTCGCAGGCGCGAGGCGGCGATGGCGGCGGCGTTGGGGCCGAGGAGGGCCACGGTGAGCGCGTAGAGGGAGGCCGTGAGCACGACGAGGATGGACGACGGAGAGGAGCCGCACGGGCGGAGTGCCGCTGAGGAGAAGGGCGCTGCGGCAGGATGGCGGCGACCAGTCGCAGCAAGCAAGAGGCTGGGGGGCAAGAGGGGTCTGAAGGTCCTTCGATGTGTCGATGGGTCAAGATTCACAAAGAGGACGTCAATCGACGGGCACCGGATGGAGAGCTCCGGAGCCCCTCCCCCCCTCGCCGCTTGCCGGAGGCACTCAGACCCCGGACGCCGACGGGCGGGCCGAAGGCGCCAACTTTTCTCCCTTCAACACCAAGCTCCGGTACGCACCAGAACATATCCGCCGCACCCACAACCACCCACCCCGACCATGTCACCGCCCCCCCCCTCGCCCGCCCGCCTGCGCGCCCTCTACCGCGCCCTCCTGCGCGAACTGCCCGCCCGTCCCACCGCCAGCCCCTTGCACGGCACCTCCCGCTCGCCGCTTCACGCCCGCATACGCGCCCCCTTTGCCGCCGCCGGCCCCAACGCCGCCGCCGAGGCCGAGCAGCTCGTCGTCTACCTGCGCTCTCAGCGCCAGTACGTCACCCTCCTCGAGCGCTATAACCCGGGCATGGACATGGACGACGCCGAGCGCGTGCGCCTCTCGGCTCGCCGTGTCGGCATGGAGATGCCCGTTTTGCACACGCCCGGCCGAAGGGGGTGAATGAGCGCGACGAGCCTGCGCTACTTGAGCAAAGAGAGATGGGCCCCAAAGCTATGCCTCCCCTTGCTTCCGTCCAGAGCTCGTCGTGTCTGTCAGCGCCGTGGGCCCAGACTGCCCCCCCCTCAAATCGGCTTGCGCTCCGGATGGCCGACTGCTGGGCCATTCATCGACGTTACCGTCGCCGAGTCAATGTACAGGCCCGAGGCCCATCGACCAGACACAGCAGCTTCATCTCGACAATGCGACATATCACGCACCCCTTCCACCTAAGCTATGGTTCTGAATGCTATTAATGACCCCCTCCCTCGAAAATATGCACAACAAATACGTCTCGGATCAATCAAAACATAAATTCGTCGTCATCCCAAGTACCAGACTTGCCTAGGGGTATCTACCAAAATCTCACATGGCCAAGTCATGCTCGCAATAAACCGTCTTCATCCTTCCCTGTGCCCTTTTTCTTGATTGATGGTTCGCAAGCCCGCCCGCTACATGGCCCCGAACCCTGCCGATTCCTCGAGCGTCTCGTCCCAACCGCCATTCTGCAGCAGCCACGCGCCGATCCGCTCCTTGACGTTCTGGATGCCCTCGCCCAGTGCACTGTTCCACTGGTCCTGCACCACCCTCACTTTGTCCTTCAGGTCATCTGTCAGGCGCCTGTTTTCGCTGTGCCGCATAGCATTGGCCTGTCGTTCGCGCTCCTCGGCTTCCAGCGAGGTTCCGTCTGCCGCCTCCACCCGCGTGGCCAGCACCCGGCCGTGCGCGTTCACCACCGCCTCCTTGACTTCGTGGAGCAGGCACAGCAGGTTGGTATGCGACTCGATGAACTGATATGTGCTCTTTTCCGCGTGCTGCAGCAAGCTGTACAAATACTGCATGGGGTGATCGTGGTATGACGGGTTTTCTGCCAGCTCGGACGGGGGAATCTGGACCCCAAACACCCCTAGGTTGTCAGGTATGCCATCCAGAAGCTGTCGAAGCGGCGGAGCAATGTCCCAGAACGCAGATAACTGCAGGGCCACGCCGCGCTCTACAGCTTCCTCCACCACGGCCTGCAAGCTTCGCGCGCGGTCCACCATCTCGTTGGCATAGGCGTGAGCTCGCTTGGCCGCGTCCTCGGCAAAAAATGTTTCGGCCGACTTGAGCTTCTCGGCGTTGCCCGAAAGCTTGTACGGAGCCACGACAACCTCGCGATAGCGGCGGTTGCGGTCCGAGATGATGTCATATATGGCCCGGTAGAGCGTCTCGCGCGTCTCGAAAATCCACTTGAGCAGTGTCAGCTTCTCGAGAAGCTCTGGCCTGTCATCCCCTTCCTCCTGGGGCATATCGGCGTCCGTCCGTCCATTTTCGAATAGTCGCCGCGTCAAGCCGTCGAACAAATCTGTGGTGCGGGAGATGCGTCCGGTTAACAAGTCGTTTAGAGGCAAGACGACTTCGTTCTGAAAGTGCTCGTATTCCGTCTTCTCCAACTCCTTCTTCTTGCTCTTCTCTTGCTCTTGCGAATCCGCCTCGATGGCAGCCGCGTCCGCGTACCCAAGATTTCCAGCGACAATTTCTTTTTGGAGATTAGCCCGGAGGGACTGCTGTCGTTCCAAGGCAGCCTGCGAGAAGCACTCTCGGCGCTTGGAGCTGGCCACGGTGAATCCCTCCTTGGCCTTGTCCATCTCAGCCAAGTCGCTAAGCAGACGCACAGAACTTCGCATGGCGGCCAGCTCGGGATGATTATTATTCACCGCGGGATGATGTCGCGGGTACGGCGGAGGCAGCGTCACAAGCCGGGACACATCCAATGACTCGGGCTTCCTGCTCCACGCCGGAGACATGGTAGAGCTCCCCGTCGTTGCGGAAAACGTCCTCAATGGCTCCGGCGTCCAGGATTGGTCTTCACGACTGTGCCAACCCGCCTTTTCAGGCGGATAATCGCTCGGAAATTGGCGTCCACTATGTCCTCCTCGTGTTCCCTGAGCCATCGGGTCTTGTTCTTGTTCCACCCACTGGTCCTTGGAAACTCCCATATACTTTGACTCGCGCTTGGATCTTTCAATAACATGACTCTGGTCGCCTTGAGAGCCCGATTCCCACCAACGGCTGGGGGGCCGACCGCGAGAGCTGCCCATTTCGTAATTTTCGCTAACGCTCATACTGAGAATAGGCGACAGAGACGGCATGTAATTTGTCGCCCTGTTGGCATTATTTGGCGTCCAGTCGTCACTTGGTGTGACTGGTAAATTGGCCGACGCTGGGGCCGAGTTGGGCTTTTCATCGGCGGGAAATCCTGATCCACTCATGAGATCCTCTCTCGGTGAAGGGTTTGGACCTGCTGAAGAGGATGGAGTCCATTCACCCCGCGAGGTTCCACGAGCGTGGCCTGCTGGGGCGATTGGCATCGGCCGGAATAAGTCCCGCGTCAAGTCGAAAATCTCTGAGCCCATTGCTCCGATCGCGGTGGAGTATCTCTCTCGCCGAATCCTCGACTCGCTGACAATAAAGTCTGCAAACAGGCGGACTCGCTCGGCGTCCATGGACGCAGCTGCCTCTCTCTCTGCAAAAGCCCGGAAACGCTCGACGGCGCCGGCGGCAAACTGGTCTGCGCTCTGAGTCAGGATCAAGTGCTGGGACACGGAAGCCTTGTCTAAGAGTGGGTGAGCACCATCACGCAGCCTGGAGCTCGACGCAGATCTAGTCTGAGGCGGAGGCGTAGGTAGCGCTCTAGGTGCAACAGAACCGGAACCGTTCGATGGCTGGTTGGCTTTGGCTGGATAAGGAGAGAATGGCGGAGTCGCTGTGTCGAGTCGAGGCAGTCTGGCGGAACCTGGAGCTCGGGGGGTCGAGTTTCGAGATTCTTGCTGCCTGCCGGACGATGACGGCTCGCTAGCCCGGAAAGGGGCGGCATGAGCCTTACCACCGCTACTGCGAGGCATTGACCTCGAGGTGTCGGGCCCGGAGCCATCTGCGTCCGTAGTTACGACAATGTCCGAGATTTGGCTTGGCCTCGAAGCGGCGTCAACCAATCCGTGCGGCGAGGCGGGGTTCCGATGACGACTCTCCGCTCTTCTCTGAATAATGGTCTTATCGTGTCGTACCGCCCCAGCTCGGTTCAACAAGCCATATGCACTTGGCGATGATGCCAGAGGCTCAGCGGCGTCTTCATAGTTGACGGCGGTCTGCGGGTCAATGGTGAGGTCTCGCGACCGGCCTCTTTCCGGCAGACAGGGCTCGACGTCCTCATCGACCCAATCAGCCGGCGTTGGGGGAACTGGTCCCAAAGACGAGACCCCACTGGGAGGTGGACGGCGCGTTGGAGGCGAAATGATGGGGGTGGAGTTCCTGTCCGCGCCCTGGACACTCTGCGATCTCAGCCCGGAAGGCGGTGGCGGACCGGGCGGCGGCGGCGGCAGTGGCATCGCGTGCTCCCAGCCAGGGCGGGAAGCGGAGCGGGAACGAGCCGACGACGGAGTATCAAGTGCGCCGGTAGAAGCGGCCCGCCGCGCTGCTGGCGGCCCGGCTTGCACGGTGATGGGGGGCACAGAGCCCATCCGCTCCGGGTCCAGAGGCACCACCGAAGTCCCCAGTGTCCTCCTCAGCGGCAGAACGGGCGGCGACACGGGCGGCAGCCCCTCCGGCGAGCTCGAGAGCTGATCGTGATCCCTCCGCCTGCCTAACAAAGGCAGACCGAACCGGCGCTCGCGAGAGCATCCTCTCATGGTCGTGTCAGGTGGCGGCGGGAATCCATGAGCGACCGGGGGCTCAGCAGAGGGCCATGGCTGCATGGAAACGGTAGTCGGTGCGTTCCGGGGCGAACTTGTCGCTGCTGAGTCGATGGCATACTCAAAGGCCGTGCTTACCGGCCGCTGCCGCCGCGACCTCGGCGGGCTGTACGGAGGAGGCGGCGCCGAAGCTTGGTTTCAGTCAGCAGGAGAAGTACATGACAGACCGAGCCATCATCACCTCGAGGGTCGTGTTCAATATGCCGCGACCGATCAGACGTCGACGCCGGACTCGACACGGGCGGCGGCGATACCCATTCTTGGGGGTTGTAGGGTTGAATGGGGCCTCCAGACATGTGCGCCGAATGGATATGCGGAGAGGTCATGGACACTGCAGAGATGGGCGTGTTGAGATGGTTGGCGACATGAGACGCCAACGAGCTCGTCGTGAGGGGACTGAGGCCATGGCGCAGCCGCGCCGTGTCAACGGGAGACACCATAATGCATGGCTTGGACTGAGGAAGCGCCTTAGGTCGTGCGCCTTAGCAGGGGTCCTCCGACGCAGCAACCGAGGCTGAATAAGAGGCCTCGGGGAGCAATGGCGATGAGGCACGAACGAGCGCGAGCAAGATGCGTCGTTGGACGTCGGACCAGAGCCCAAGCAGATCAAGGGAGAGAAGCTATCTCGAGCCCTTCTACATACGACGGGGGATGGATGCGGAACTGTTGATGGGCCGGCCGGAGGCGAAAAGCAGGGAGACGAACGAATGGGAGGTCGGCAGGCAAAGCGGCCAACGAGCAGATCAACAACTATGAGCCGCGAGAGGAGCGGCTGAAGCGGAAAGCAGGCAAGGAACGAAGGTCTGCGGGGAGAATGAAGGAGAGGCGGGCAGGCCCAGGTAGATACTGCAAAAGGCAACGGCGGCAGCTAGCACAACAAGGCCTGGTGGTGGGTGGTGGGATCAAGGTGGTTTGGGAGCGAGGGACTTGTTCGGGTGGGGCGCCTCGAGTATCCGACTCGGCCAGAGCAGGTTCCTTGCTTCTTGATCCAGGTACCCGCTGCGGTGCTGCAGGCTGAAGAACCGTCAAGCCCAGGTCAGACATGTACAACGCTGCGACAGATTTCTTTGTGCTTCGGTACGCACAAGCGGGACCGCTCCGCGGGTGGAAGCTACTAGTACTTTTGTATACTGTGCAAGAACGATGACGGGGAGTGGGGAAGCCCAGGCAGCTCTTCCGGGCGTCCTCGTACCTGTAACTTTGAATTTCAGACAGCTCGTAAAGCGGCGTAGGTGATGATGACCGGCCCCCGATCTGCTTGCATGACCTCGCCGTATCTTACAACTCGACGGAACTCGTGGCAGCAGGTCCCAACTGCATACCCGTCGATGCTCGCTGTCATGGCGTGCTCGCTGCTTGATGGTACGAGGCAGAGAAAGACGGACCAAGAACGAAGACGTGGCCTGCCTGGAAGGGGCGCGTTTCATCCGGCTGCAGACCTCTCTGGGTGTCGATGATTCGACGAGGGGCGCACGGTACGGCGCATGACAGTAGGTTGAAGCCGCAACACCATGCCGTCCAAGAGGAAGGCTCTCGGCGCTGTGACACGGCCGGTGCGCGCCAAGTGCTTCTTTCAGTCGAGTAGCTGCCCCCGACATGGGCTGATTTGCAAGGATACCTCCACTACTGGCGTCGCCCGGCATCTACTGTGAAGTCTTGGGTGTTGGCTCGACGAGGCCGCCAGGGATGCTTCCTCTCAACTGACCGACCCGTCGTCTGTCCCTTTTGCACGCCCTTGTGGTTTGGAGCATCATGAGACCTTATTGCACTTTCCGAATCCCGTCACCTGCCTTGAGGGTCGCTGAGCAAGGGCCCGTCCCTTGTCGAGACGGATAGATTAGCCAGTCGAGACATTTGCTGAGGACTTCCCAAAGTGCTTTGTATAACGTGAGAAGTCCGCACTCGTCCCCCGCAGAGACTGATGAGGAAAGGCGGCGGATCAGAGCTCGCCTCCCGTTGGTGCATCTCGTTCCTGAAGTGGGTGACCGTGTTCTTGGTCCTGGGGCCGAGCTTCATGATTGGCTGCTGATTGACGGGCGCGTGCAAAGAGGATGGCTGCCAGCGCTTAATAGCGTCCCCGTCCAAAACACGCCGGCTGTCCTGCCCATGGGAGTTCAGGAATGATGTTGCAGTGGCAACCCTGCCGCCGTTCTCCTAGGCTCCAATGTCATCCCCTGGCAGCAAGCACGAATCCCTTCCACCCTACATATGTACTTGCATCCTGGCTGTGTATGTACAACTGTAGGGCCATCCATGTCTTCAGCTACGCGCGGGACTCGCACAGGGCCAGCCTGTACGCCCTTTGGCCGCTTCTACAGTCTGTACCGCTATTGTTTGTATGTAACGCCCATCAAATCAACTGATGAGTACGTACAACGCCACCAAGCCACTACCTACCCAGATAGGGTATGTGGTATCTACAACCTAACCTGGGTACGAAATACCTACAAATAATAACGGCACAGACTGTACATGTACAGAGTACCGTGCGGCATATTTCCATGCGGCGTCTCGCATCGAGCCAAGCCATCGTGGCCCAAAAGAGCGTCGACGTGTTCTATTTCGGTCATGGTCATGGGAGTGGACCGTGCATATGCTGCCCACCAGGCCGCGGATGGCTTGCTTCGTCCAGGGCAGCAAGAAATGTCATGAATGACGTTCCAATCACTTGAAGCAAGCTGCACAATCCCGGATTCAACAGAGTCCGCCACGCAAATGCCTTATCTACCAATGGGCGAGGTTGTGGGATATTTATAGAACGAGGCGGCTGCGGGCTGATATGCGGCTGCATCGCAAAACCGCGGCGCGTCGACTGTACATATGTACATGCATTGCAGTATTCGTACAGGTGCCTCTAGAGGTGTTCCGAGGGCGCTCATGGGACGGGACAGGCTGCGAGTCGTGTTGTAATAAGGCTGCACCGTTGATTCCCGCTCTGTTCGAGGTCAGCTGCCCAACTATAAGTTCATCTCGAGCTCACGCCATCTGCCTCGACAACCCGGGCTTCGGGCTTTGTCAGTTCAAGAGGAGGAGAGGCCGTGTCTAGGTCTAGAGGCCTTGCCGTTGGCACCGACAGTCTCCAGAGTGCACTCTCGGGTAACACCCCTTCGGCATTAGCGTTGGCCCGCCCATGGCCAAGCTCGTCGTAGGCTCTGCTGGGCCTTTGCTGCAATGGCCTGGCTCGCCTGCGGGTAAGCTCGTCGCCAGCTCTGCCGAGCCTTTGCCGCAACGGCCAACAACGAGGCTACCCTTGACCGAGGCGCCTCTCGAGGGCGGGCAAAGAGCAGGTACCACAAGAGTGCTTTGCGTGGTCCGTCCTGGTGCCCCGCTTTTCTACGGTGCAGTGTGGGGTGTACAAGCTCTCGCCAAATTCTAGAGGGTTCCGAACTTTTCTGCTTCACATATTTTTCGCGCGCCTCCTCGACAACCTCCTCCCTTCTCTCCCTCCAGCAGCACCGCCCACTCTGCCTCAACCGCGCTTCATTGCTTGCCTGCCGCGAACCATCGGGCCACTCGGCGAGCGACACATCTGTGAGTACTGCTGCCCCTTTCAATGCACGTTTGATTCGCCGCCATCACCATGATGAGACTCCAGCTGGCACCAGTCATAGAGTGACTTGTACTCCCTTTCCTTGATGACCAAATTGCTGTGGTCCTTAGACCTCCTCTGACATTGACAAACTCCAATTGACCTGCGCACTCGTTGATTCGACTTTGGCGTGCATGAGCTGACAAATTGGGTGCTTCTGGCAGACTCTGCTCTCCTCTTCTACTGGCTTACCTCGGGCCGCCACGATGGTACTGCACAACCCCAACAACTGGCATTGGGTCAACAAGGACGTGTCTTCGTGGGCGAGGCAGTGGTTCGAGGACAATCTGTCCAAGCTTAATGTCCAAGATGGCGATATCGAGGCCAAAGTTAGCCGCATCCAGAGCATGGACGGGGACGTCGATGTCAGCCAGCGGAAAGGAAAAGTCATCACCATCTTTGATGTGAAGCTGGTTCTGGAGTACACAGGTGAGAGATGCAATGCTCCGTATCTTGGAGCTGGACGCCCGCCTGCTGACACCCCACTGCAGGCTCGGCCCCAGACGTTGATGAAGTGTCGGGAACCATCACCGTGCCTGAACTAGCACACGACACAGACGAAGACGAGTACGTGGTACGTTTGCATCGCTCAGGTACCTTTAGCCCTGGCACCGCAAGTGCATGCGCCTGCGGGCCTTTCTGCATCACCCACTTCGCACTGCCCATGCCCCAGACCCACGTTGCTTGATTTACTCGGTCACTGACTGGATTTCGTTAGTTTGATGTCGACATCTTCTCCGAGTCAAAAGAGAAGCAGCCGGTAAAGGATATTGTGCGGTCGAAGCTGGTTCCCTTGCTGCGAAAGGAGTTTCAAAAACTTGCCCCGGCCTTGATTGCCGAGCACGGCAAGGATATCCAGCACGCCTCCGGCTCAAACCCATCCAGTGGCTTTTCAACGCCGAAACTCCATCTCGAGACTTCGTCTTCCAAGCCCTCGCAATCCACTAGCGCTCCAACCAGCACCAGTGGCATCGTCAACACTGTCACGGTGACTGACAACGAGGAGTTCCGAACAACTGCCGAAGAACTGTATCGGACTTTTATCGACCCTGGACGGCTAGCCGCCTTTACTCGCTCGCCTCCGAGGCTCTTCGAAGGCGCCAAGAAAGGTGGCAAATTTGAGCTCTTTGGCGGCAATGTCTCCGGCGAGTACTTGGAGCTTGAGTCGCCGACAAAGCTCGTACAGAGCTGGCGTTTGAGCCAATGGCCTGCTGGTCACTACTCGAGACTCCAGATCGAGTTCGACCAAAACGACGTGGACCACGTCACTGTCATGCGCGTGACGTGGGAAGGTGTCCCCGTCGGCCAGGAAGAGGTCACTAAGCGGAACTGGCTTGAGTACTACGTCAAGAGCATCAAGCAAACCTTTGGGTGAGTCTCGGTGCCCCCGGTGTGCAGCAATGGCTGGCCAATGCTAACTAGGTGTCAAATAGCTTCGGCACCCTTTTGTGAGGCGCCGTCTTGAATTTATATGATAGAAGGTTAGATAGAATCCATGGAAGCGCTCTAGATGAGGGTAGTTGCAAAGGGATGATGTTTCTACTGTGGCGGCGGATGAACCAATGTGCCAGCCCCGTTGGGGCTTGAGCAAGGCCTAGATGCGTGTGGATATGACGGACATGAGCGACGGGCTGACGAGAAGCGAATTGAAGATGATGATTTCCATCACTGTACTCGTTCCACTCGCGCTGAAGCGAGGGGGTGACTGCAAAGTGATGGGAGACTTTGCCAATGGTATGCTCGACAATGTATGCAGAACGAGACTGTTCGCTCGCAACCACTTGCCGAGCAGTCCCTATGTAAGGCGCCTTTTCCTTTCTGAAGGCGGATCATCAGTCCTGCTCCCAAAGGCATAGCTCGGGATGAATGAGTCGAGTAAATTGTCCCGGAAGCCCATGTCGTACAGGTTCTCGATGTGCTTCAGCTTGCGGACACGTTCCCATGGGCCTTGCCCCGGCAGACCCGCATCGCCTGCGGGGGGGTTTCCGTCGGATGTGGCGACGAGTATGTGGGCTGGCTCAACCGGCCATCTTCGGCATGGAGGCTCAGTCCGCCAGTCTCTCTGCCTGCCTGACGGGAGGAGCCGGCGGAAGGCGTAGCCATCGTCCATGTCCTCCTTGAAGACGGACCATTTGAGGGACTCGTTGGTGGTGGTGCCGGCGTAGACCTGATAGAGGGTGTAGAGAAGGAGGCCCCAGACCAGAGGGGTCGTGAGAGATGCGAGGAGCGTCGTTGCGCCCAATCGCACGTTTCTCTGGATGGCCCAGGCCCAGACGGCGAGGTAGCTGTTTACGGTCATATTGGCCGGCTTCCACAGCGACCAGTCCGGGTAGTGGTCCTTCATGGTGGACGACAGGATCGACAGGCCGAGAAGTCCGCCGTAGGTTGTCAATACCGCGGTAGAGAAGAGAAGCAGAAGGAACCAATGATGGTTGCCATAGCCTACACAGGAATTGATGAAGACACAGTGGTGATCGGCCCTAGCAATGCACCGCTTGCAGATGCTGCAATGCTTGGATCTCGCGGGTTTGAGCAGACGACAGGTACGGCAGACGTTGCCGGGATGGAACACGGCATAATCGTAGGGGTAGAGCGACATGTGATGTGCGTGGTTCTCGTGGGTTATGTAGCCTGGGTCGCTGGAACAGGCCAGGTACAGAAAGAGGTATGGCATGAAGACGACGGCGACGACGCACAGCTTGGTGAACCAGCTGATGAGCGGCCAGGCCTCTGGAAGGTAGAGATATTGAGCAATCATGAGTATGGCAAGAAAGAAGACCTGGAACGGGGGCGTAAGTGAGGATACGAGGCAAGCCGCAACGAGACTCACCACGATGGTTGGGTGGCGGTCATGCATCATGCAGTTTCCAAACCTCAGCAACCATCTTGACAGCCTGCCTGATGAGAGCCTCGTGTCAAGGGCATACAAGGCCGCAGGTAGACGTATCCATATCAGCCTGTGCAGGGCGGCGACAGGAGTCCGTCTGAGAAAGCAGCGTCAGTCAGCATCGCAAGTCACGACCGGCGGCGCCAACGAACGGCACTCACCTGAGGGCTGGCAGCCGGCCGAAAAAGGTGACGAAAACCATCAAGGAGAGACATAGCACGAAGACTACCGCCCACTTGAGCGAAGTCATGGCGGCAACGGTGACGGTGATGCAGCCTGGTAAGGAAAAAGGGGTGGTTGGCCTGGAGGACGAGAGCGCATCAGCCGACGCTATCGAGTAGAAAGAGACATGACGGTGTATCAAAGCCGGGCGAGTGCCGATAGAATCCCCTCTGGAAGTACGGATAGAGTCTCGACAATGTGATGTTTTGCGATCACCAGCCACGCTTGGGGTGACCTGCTGCGCCGAGACTGAGCCTCACGAGGCGACGAGGCCTGGAATGGGGGGTCACGGGTGCCACGTGATCGCGCGACCACATCATCACGCGTCTCCGGTGGGTCCGGCTCTTGAACACTTTACCATCGCAAGGGACGCGGTATAAAGCCGTAGTCCCGTTGAAGAAACACGGCAATCACCGCGCAACTCGTGCTGACTCTGGGCTTGTCGACTCTTCGAAAACCCGACCGCGCCCCACCCGGCATCGTATCCATCGTTGGCCTGTCGCGCGCGCATCGGCATGGCGGCCTCGGGTATCACCTACGACGGCGTGCCCAGCGCACAAGGGGGCAACATTTTCAAGGACGTCAGCTTCTGGGTCTCCCATAAAGTCCCCCAGAGAGCCACCATTCTCAAGCACATCACGGCAAGCCTCGCTTCTTCCCGCACTCGTTCCGCGAACGAAACGACTAACCGCTGCTCAAGAGCAATGCAGGCGTGATCAAGCTGCTGGAAAAGGATGCCGACATGCTCATAGCCGACTGCGCGAGAAAGAACCCCCCTCCCAACTCATACTCGTGGAAATTCATCACCGAATCCATCGCCAACGGCATCATCCAGCTGAAGGATCGTTATCGCATCGGGGCCAACCAAAGCGTGCCGAGGCCGGCAGGGCCGGGACGCTCGGCAAAGTCAACAAGGACGCCATTCACGCACGCCGATGACGTTTTCCTGGCCAAATGGGTGCTCTCATTCGAGAGTAAGCGTCAGGGGAACGCCATATACATGAGGCTCGAGGAGACGGTATGTGACATTGCCTTGCGCTGTCTGGGCCTAGCCTACTGACCCTGTCTAGAACCGTCGGCACACGTGGCAGTCGTGGAGGACTAGATATAAAGAATTTTTGATGCCGATGGGGGAAGACGCTATTCGGAAACTGGCAAACGAGGAGTCGCCTGTGGGCGATCCTGACGAGTCCAGAGCTGCGCCCCATGCCGGCGAGCAATCGAGCGGCAGAGTCGGAGGATGCGACGCCACAGATCGCCAAGTTGAAACACCGGGCCCTGCAACCCGTCGCGCCTCGCTCTCGACACCTGCACCGGCGGTCACAGGAGCCTCCAAGACCGCGTCTCACATGGGCAAGACCGCGTCTCACATGGGCAAGGAAAGGGTACAGCCCCGCGACCAGCCACTTCCGCCCGCAAGTTCCGAGACTAGGGAAGACGACGGCTCTGAATCCGAAATGGAGGCATTCAACGTCGATTGGCGCGTGTTTTGCGAGGCAAACGGCATCGAGTTCGAAGTAGAACACTCCATAGGTGGCAAAATCGTCGGGCTCTGGGAACTAAGCAAGGCGACCTTCAAGCAAGACGTGCCTTTTGTATCAACGGACAGGGTGGACTGGCGCCAGGTCGCAGGGGACTTGGGTTATGATCCGGGCCTGGACAATGATGTGCCTCTCGAGCTGCGGCAGTGCTTCGAAGACAACCTCGCGGGCTTCTTCGAAGCAATGGAAGGCTACAGCGGGGATGAGGATGCCAACGAGCCAGACCAGACACCCGAGCTGGCTCTCCCGCGGCAATCACACCAGGGGCATGGGGACCACCTTGAGTCTTCGCCTCTTGCGCAAGTCGTCGGCAGGAAGCGGTCGCTGGACTCTGGACCGTCTTCGTCTGAACGTTCGGCTAAACGGAGAAGACGCCTCAGCCGGGATGGCGAGATCCCCTCCACTCCCGAGGACAAGATCGGTCTCGCGAGCCGCCCTCCAAATCTGCAGACACGATCGCCGAGTATTGGAAGAAATTTTGTGGCAACCGTGGAACGGGCGCGTCGAGTCCCACGGCGACCAAGCGTGCAGCATGCAGACGAGCGTGCAACGTTGACCAAGGACGACGCGGTGTCTGAGAGCTGGGCTCAGCCGTCGGTGGATTCCGAGGTGCAGCAGAGCCAGGACGACATGACGCCCTCACAGCAGTTGCAATCTGAGGCGCTGGGCGCAAGTCCGGTTCGACTGCGCTTGACAAACGGGCGTACCGGCGCCGAACTTGGACCAGCAATGGGGATTCCTCGTTCTCGGCACACGGAAAACGCTGCTGCTTCGACCGCCGCACCGCAGGCGAATAGAAAGGCTTCGAGACGATGCTTGCCAGCATCTTTCAATCTGCCCACAAACCCGGCTCCTGCGAGGCCTGCAGGCGAATTTGCGGAAGCCCATCGACAGTCACAGTCACGGCCAGCAGCCGAAAGTCGGCCTCCCCCGGGAGAAGGGCCCAAGTGCGGTTCAATAACAGAGTATGTCGAATGGTACGAGTCCCTTGGGTACTCAAACAGCATCGTTGTCGACGCTCTGAGACGCACGACGTTGACGCCGGGTGGGCTAGCTGCTCTGGTGATGCAGAGCCTCAAGGACGGCCAGGGGGTGCCTGCTAACCACCAAGGCGTCTGGACCGACCGAGACGACAAAGGCCTGCTGATGGTGGACCAAGTGGGTGTAGCAGGAGAGTTCGCAGACGACAGGGACTCGAGGAAGGCCAGCAAGCAGCTTGCGCGGCTGACGCGGAAGCACGGCCCCGAGTTGATTGAGCTGAGGCGGCGATTTTTGAAGGCAGAGAAGGCCAGCGGGAACCGAGGTTAAGCATTGTCGCCACGGAGTGGGACAGGGCTTTCTCGAGATGGATTATGCTGGCATTGCGAGGCGTCTTGGCTTGAGACTTGATGGGGTTGCCGCTGCTCGCGTACACGTAGCCTACATTGGTAGATTCTGACATGACCTCCTTTGGCTGAGCCTGATCCACGACGTCTCTTCTCTAGGCTCGTCACGCCGTCGGGGCCGATGAAGTAGGCCACGTTGGCCAGCCGCGCCTTTGTCGCCAGCAGCCCGGGGGACGACGCCAGATGGGTGCGGGACCCGGAGGAAAAAAAGGCAAATGCCCCCTTCCCTGCAATGCTTCCCCTTTCTTGCAGCGAAGCATGCGCCACAGTGACCCGGAAGGTGAGAGTGTACAGAGTACTCTGTAGTTTGACGGGACGGTGCAAAGTATGTCAGATGAAACACAGTCGTATGATTTCTTTGCTGACAACGGAGGGCCGCGTATCAAGACACCCGCTCCCGCTATTCTCATTGCATAAGATACTTGATTCTGCTAATTCAATAAGTGAATAAGCCAAAATACCTAAGCATCGAAGACCACGCCGCATAAATTCGATCAATGTCTTGTTTCTCCTTGCCATAGCCAGCTTCAGTCTCGAGGATCCCAGTCGCCACCCGGCACCGCAAGCTCCGATAAAGTACGTGGAATAACATAATGGAACATAACCATGCAGACACCTTCTAGCCTAAAACGTGGAAAACTTGGGAGCGTTGTGTTACGACTTACGACGGCAAAGTTATCAAGAGGGAGCTTCATGAGGAGGAGCTCGTCCGTCGCCCAAACGGCAATATTCTTCGTCCGTTCTGGGCTAGGGAGCGATTGCTCAACGAAGCCGCAACGATGCGATTTATCCGCGAAAACACCACTATACCAGTGCCGACATGCCGACTTCATATAAAGGATGGAGTTGTCCACCTTGAGACGGAACGGATCACGACCGGAGTGCTCCTCGAGGAAATAGACATGGTCTCTCGGTCAGCCGCGGTCGCTGCTATCGATCAACAGATGGAAGACTCTATACTTCCACAACTTCGTTTGCTTCGTCGAAGATATGTTGGAAGCGTCGTTTCAAGTCTTCCGGTCTTCCCCCCGCAGCGCGTTTACGATCGTGACAGACGATCTTGGGAGCGAGTAACTTCAGAGACCGACTGTTTTATACTTTGTCATAACGACCTTGGACCTCAGAATATCTTTGTTTGCCCTAATACGTTTCAAATCGTTGGAATTATAGATTGGGCATTCGCGGGATATTTCCCTCCATATTTCGAGCTTCAGCTATGGAGAGCATTTAGCTGGGTCGAGGAACAGAAGATCTATAACGACGCGAATTCACGTGAACTCGATTTTTTCGGACTTAAGCCGGAGGATCTACAAGATTCCATTTCGCCTTGAGAATATGAATCATCCACGCAGGTGGCCGGGGGCCAGTGACTCGGTAGGCTGCTAGAGTATCTTGACCAGTTTTGAATATGTATGCACTCAATGACACAACCCATGGCCACCTGTTGACGCATATCCCGTGCCCGCGAAATCTAACGTTACTCAACTCTACACGAGCTGTGGCATTCTTGTCACGTCCAACGGCTACCCGATCGGCGATGGCTGCTGTGCCAACTATTCTCGCCAAGAGAGGATGCAAGTGTTGAACTGATCAAGTCACTCTACTTCTGTCACACCGCAACTCTCATCAGCCAATTGGCCTCGCGATCGGCCTGACGATTGCGGGATGTGTTGCAGCCCGTTCCCCCCTCCTCTGAGCTCAGGCAGACCAGGGTAACTGTACATACGTGCACACATACAACATAGGGCTTGGGACCAAAACACCTCGGGATTATGTCCCTCAGAATCAGGGGCGGGGATGCCGAAGTTAATAAGCGCAAGCTTGTACCCCTCACTCTCAAGTTCGTTCTTCTCCGCTACACTATTTTCACCTGCAACGTCAACCATTCCGTCTCTATCAAGAGACTCATGGAACATGTCGCCCAACGACCCTACGCCAATAATTGACGGCGAACCGAAGCGTGTCATCTTGCGTCTGCGATATCACGAATTCAACAAGGATGACGATAACGCCTATACTGAAGCGGTCGAGGCGTACTTGACGGCAGTCGGGAGAAAGATGGACGAATGCAGGCCTGAAGGGCGACACGTCTCACACGCCGAGATGCGCCAAGACTACATGGAGAACAACCCCAGGGCCTCATTCCACGTCACGCTAGATATAGAGAAGGGCGCGGTTGCGAAGCCTGATATGGACAAGTTGCCGCACGAGATATACCGCGTTCGTCGCCAGACTGACGGCAGACTGTAAGCAGTACGTAACAGACTTAGTACTAACACAGCTAGAGCGGCGAATATCAGCTTTAATTTCTTGCTCTCTAATTCTTTTTTTTTCTTTCTTCTTCTTTAGCTTAGATTAAACTCTTATTATGAGATATATTTCTTATATAGTCTTATATAAATACAACATGGTATTTACACCGGAGCTTATTTTTATTCTCTTTTTAGAAGTGCTTTATAAATTGGATCGTTATATAATGCCTTTTTTAGACTTACGATAAGGTCTAGATAAGTGTTTTTATAATATAATGCATTGTGCTTTATTGCCATTAAAGATTCCATTTTGACAATTCCGCATTTGCTACCATCCCCATTGGCAACTTTCCCTAGCCTTCCCAAACTCAAGGAGCAACGTCTGCGAGATACCCATCGCCGTAAAATCACCGTATGAAAAAAAGAGTAAACGCCAACCCAGTTCCCGGATATCTTCTGGCCCAATGTGAACCCAAGCCATTCCTCCCATCGAGGGCGTGTCCCATGTGTCCCGACTGTCGTTGCGCTCCGTAGCGGCGAAGCCTTTCATTCCCAGCTCTCATGGGGCTATCACGGGTTCATCTACGTCGCCGCCATGACCGTGGTGCTCTCATTTGCAGATATCTTCAATGCCTCGAACAGCTGCCAGTTGTACTGCTTTGCCGAAGAGATCAGAAATCCCAAAGCTTCTCCTACAAGCAAAATCATCAGCATGTTTGTATGAATTGTTCAACTAGGGCACTCACCTATACCAACAAGGACAACGTTTCTCATTGCTGAAGGAGGAAGACCGTAAGACCCTACCATGAGGCACGTAATCGGACAGACAATATACGGCCACCATTTGGTCAAGCCAAGTCCCCCAAGCAAGGTGCTTCTGAAGGTGACGGCGGTAGCCGAGACCGAATCCAGAATGTTCAGGACCTGCAAGGCTTGTAGTTGAGCTTGTTCGAGCTGTCCCTGGTGTCCTTCCTGCCTCATGATAAGAGAGCCGGTGATTTCCGAAAGCCTTCGCATGTCCTGTCGTGTTTCGTCAACAACCAGTCAGAGCTCAAGAGCACAAGGCAGACTCACAGCCTCGATTTTAATCTGCCCTTGGGCAATCTCGGCGGCTCGGAACTGCGACTCGGCCTGCCAAAGTCAGACGAGATTCAAGGGGGGAAGGGGGGTAGATAAACGTACAAGCTCGCGCTGCAGCCCTGTTGATGCCGCAATGGCTGCGCCAAGTGTTGTCATAACAGCCCCGACGTCGTCGCTGACCCGTTTGTGAGCCACTTGCAATGCTGACTCGTGAGAGCGCGCAATATTATCGTTGCTCTCCAGTGTTGTTGTCAGGAGCCGCTCCAGCAGTTCTTGAAGGTTCTTGGCGCTCTCCAGCCCGTTATTTGCACTCGTCGCTGCCTGCTGTCCACAGTTAGCATCCAGCTGACTATCGTGCTTGGGGGCACAGGACCTGTGTTTCTTGAGACAAGACCCGAGACAGGATTTGCTCGACTTGAGATAGTCCAAACTTGAGGTCGTTGATCTTTGGCTTGATGCTATCCACGCTGGTATTGGCGTCTCGAACCCTCTCGTTTAGAGCCTTGAGTTTTGCTTCAAGCTCCGCTTCTACCTGCATTGTCAGCCTGTCCATGACCTTGGTGATTCTTTGGAACACGAGAATGTTTCGGTCTGTGGGCAATGGTTAGCAATCTTGACCAAGCCTCGATAAAGGAGCTGGGGAAAGGGATGTCTTGGTCCAACCTTTCTCATTGTCGGCACGCGCAGCATCGCAGAACCTCAACGCCTTGTGCCTATAGCTGATGAAAGTGTTCCAAGCCGAGTCAGACTGAGCCAGACCCTCAAGGCAGCTGTCAATCTCTGCAGTCGAAACGTGAAGGCGTGGTTTGGAGGGCAGACGCATTTCCGCAAGAAATGGCTCTCGGAACTTGAAGCAAGGAGGAGGGATGACAAAGCTACCTCGCTCCAGGTCGCAGATGGCCAGGCTGGCAGCGAAGAAATCTACAAAGTCCCTGGTGACCCTCCCGCTGTCAGTCAAGAGAGTCGCCTCGTCCCGGCCATCTAGTAGCTGACAGTTGTTGACGAGCAGACGCGCGGCGATGCGGTGGCATAGAGGCTCAGACTCAAGCTCCTGAAGCTCGCTCAGCGCCGTGGCGTACACGTTGGAGGACCTGCCATTGGAGCGAATGGGCCGAGAAAGATCATGATGGCTGTTCTGCGGCTCCGTCAAGACTTTTTCTCCTAATTCCGGGTGGTCAGCATATGGAGTCTGAGTGCAAAACGCTGACATACCGCGACTTCCGCCCCACGAAAACGCCTCGACGAAGGCGCCGGAGAGACAGAGCAAGCAGATGGCCTGGAGCCAGAACAGAGGCCCCGGCGCCCGTGCCATCGTGAACGAGTGCGGTTCCGTGGGCGAGTTTCGAGAAGCGCGGGTTTCCGTCTCGTAGCCAAGTGCCGCTTCAGCCTGGGAGAGCGACGAAGAACTGATGTGCCGCCCGTCACCTTGAGGTTGTCGAGCAGCTGGCTGGAGCTCGAGATATGCAGCTGGACCGAGGGCAAATAGATGAGTGAACAAACGGTGGGTGAACGGTGGGTGAAAAAAGTTTCAACCCCTCCGGCCAAGCGACGTCCTTAGGCTCGCATTCAAGAGCGGTGTGGGTGCGTGGCTTGGGTTGGCGTGAATCATAATTGCTTCCGAGGGAAGGGGCAGTTGTCGTCGTGCCTGGCAGCTGGCTGGTCCATCGCGCCTTCCGTGTCCAACTTTGCATGCAACAGCCACTCTAGTCACCAGACCAGATGGCCCTCACGGCTAGCAGACAGAGCAGGCCATTCAGCAGGCCATTTTGCCTTGGGCACCGAAAAAATGAGGATATTGTCTTTGATTTGCATTCATCTACCTCTTTGCCGGGTGATTTTCTCACTGCCCCGGGCGCATCCACAACGTCTGCCTCTCCCTGAGACCTCGCCATGACCCAGCATTGTCCGAAATGGATGCTTTGTCGCGCGCACCTGCACGACGGTATCGTCGTCGATCGACGCCTCGAGCCAGTCTCGGAATCGGACGGATCAGGAGCGGCGTACGGGGCGGCTCCGGCATCCCGACAAGAGGCCTCTCAAAAAAGACTCTCGGCACAGCCTCATCTTCGGTGGACACTATACTTGACGCAAGAATCTGACGATCTGGCCACTCATTGAGCGCGATCAGAGAAGCCTCCGTTGCAAAGTAGCCCCAAGACGGCCACGGGCAAGGAGGAACGACGTAGCCAGGAATGGACGTCGCATTTGCCGGGCTGTTGGTCGAACAAGAGTCTCCAATGCAGCAAATTGGTCGTCGCGGCAAGCCGTCGGCATGAAGCATGATACGGGTTCCGTCGGCGAGCCCAAGGCGCTGCCTCACGCAATGCGGGCGATTGCTCGGATGCAAAAGACGTCGTCAGCGTTGATTGAATGGGTGTGACCATACTTGCGACGGGTCACCAACCAGCTCAACCAGGGAGTTGCGGCGGCGAAGCAATAGGCACGGGGAGAGAGGCCGTATCAAGGCGCAGCGTCTCGTGGGCGTCCGTCTTCGGCGCAGCTGATGAGATGACTACCACTGTCGAGAGGAGGCGAAGTGACCTGGCCAGTGGCCGCAGCCCCGAGTCCTCTACAGAGTACTGTAAGCGCCGACGTCGCACAGAAGAAGAAAAAAAAGACGAAAGACTGGGTACTGTACTCTGTAGGTAAGTGGAGGCAACTTGTTGAGGATGACAGAACAGCAACGTACACACGAAGTATATACCTTCGTACACAAGGAGACAATTCAAGCACCGGCTATTTGACTGGCGGCCATCCCTGCGCGCGATTCCCCGCCGACCATCCCCTCCTCCCTTCCACCAACATTCGGGCATCCCTCTGCCTACAACGGCCAGTGGCTTACCGTCGCCATGTATTGACGTCGCTTCTGCCTCGTCCCCTTTCCCCTTCTGAGCAGGCCCAGGGCAGATGCTGTTATTAGACAGTTGACTGCCAGCAAAGTACGAGACGTCACTTACCACACCGACACTCGGCCTGAACCTTTCCACGAACTGCCGCCAACGGCCCGATACATGGGTCTGTTTGCAGAGCCGCGCTGCGGCGTCGTTCACGACTCACGATTCACGGTACTGCCCTTGGCCGTCACCCGATAGACGAGACGGGTGCAGCGGTTGGGCCGAAGTTGACCGACGCGGCGAGCAACGAGCACCTCGTCGCCGTCTCCTTGGTCGTCGCGGGGGAGGCAGACATCGAGAGAGCCCCTCAACGCACCCTATCCCGCCCAGTGGACCACACCCGAGCAGTACGGAGAGACCATGTGTACTCAAGTGGACAAGAGATGGGCATGCGGGCATGTTGGTTATTACAGCATCAAATGGTGCGAACGGCAGTTCAAGGGCTGCAAGGGGACATCTGCCAAGCACGAGATTATCGAGGAGCTCGAAGTATGCGGCGACTGCAAGCGTCGCCACACTCTCCCCAAGGGCTTGACGCTCAAGTAGTGAATGGAATGGGCAAAACAGACGACGGAGACCCGAATCGACAAAGCCATTGTAGCTGTCGGCACGGAACAGGACGGCTTCGATTTGGTCAAGGGCACGAGCTAGTCGTTGCACAATGGCGCGTGGTTTACGCAGGACAGAAGGTCGATACGCCTTTACGACTAACGGCCATGGGCGCAGACATGCTAGTGGTGCTGAACTTTTGCTTTTTCTGTTTCATGTTTACAACGCATGGCCTTGGTAGTTCACGACGCCGGGAGAAGACGAGACGTGTGCGTCAGATGCGGAGATGAGCGTGCGAATCGCATGCGAGATGTGCAGCAGGCCACGCCTACCTCGTGGAACCATAGAGGCTACCCCCATGTTTGCCGAGGACGCACCGGTGGAGTCGAGGGCGGGAAGGGAGGGGGGGGGGGGGGTGAGAAGCCAAAACGCACGATAGAATCTTCGATATAGCGGTTCGCGACGGGATGCAGCCTCTCGGAGCCGGTGGCGGCGGAGGCCCCGCCACGGTCGGCCGGCGAAGACGGTGAGTTTGATCTCGATGAGCCCGGATGCGTGGCAGGCAAAGTCGGTTCATTTCGGCTCGCCACGAGTGAGTCAATCGGGTGTCAACGCAGCAGAAGCAGAAGCCCGACGGCGACATCGCGTGATGGCCACCTTTGACGATGGTTGGGTCGGCGTGGCTTGATGACTTTCGTCAGGTAAGCGGGCGCTGCAAAAGTTAACTTGAGTCAGGAAGATTTTGGCTCATTACCGTGCACGTTACGGGATGGGCGTGGTGCAACAGAGCCCAACAAGTCCGTCTCGAAGCTCGGGTCCAATAAACGGGCATCTTCTTGTATGTATGTATCCGTACGCATGCTGCCAGTACGAGGAAAAGAGACGGACGTACAGGAGAAAAAACAGGCTGATGTGTGCATGCTTGTGACACTGGCGACAAGGCTGACGGCAAAGAGAGAGAGGTGCCAAGCCATCTGTCAGTCGGGCCGCGGCCAATCAGCGGCGGAGCTTTGCACTCGGGACCCCTGGGCTGGGCTACAGCCTCGCCCATCATACGACTTTTTCCCCCATAGCTGCCTGCATGGAACTGGGATGCAAATTTGCCGCCCCTGTACCGGAATGGCTGGCCCAGTAAGCCCGTGTCACGCCATTTGGGCGTCGGACGGCCTGCAAAGCCGGTTTGCTGAAAACGGGCCACGCGAGAAGAGTCAGGGGCCGGTCACGATCCGGGCTTTGCCGATGTCGTTGCTGCGAAGAGACTGCTCTGGTGCGAGTGCCTGAAGCAGGTAGCAGCAGAATCTCGCAGAGAGGAGCCTGCGGCCAAGGAGGTGGGGACGGCCATTCCATTTTGACTCGTCTCGACAGGCCAGTGTGCCTCTTTGCCCCTCCGAGGCCCCCTTCGCCCCTCCGAGGAACAAAAAGAGCCCACGACCGCGAATCCAAACAAACAACATAAAATCCCGACAGGCAGCCAGCAATTCGAGCGCTACTGTTCCCGTCTCCGCCGGCTCCGGATCCCAAGGCTCTGACCCGGGCAGCGACGGAGCGGCGTGGTTGAATGATTGGTACCTGCTTGGCAAAACCTTGGCCTCGGCCTTCCGATCCTTGCCTCTGTTTCCTCTCTTCGCCGTCCCGTAACGAGATGCGCGCTTCTGTCATGCTGCTGATGACGGCGCTTTAAGTAACTCTTGGCTGCTGCGCGTTTGTTGTTGTTGGGGAAGGGGGCGCAAGTCGACTCATCACCGGCCTTTTCGCTCGAGCTCGCTTTCTCCCTCTCTCCCTCTCTGCCAGCTCACCATTATCATCGATCCAGTCCCATATTTCTTATCCGTCTACCTACCTGGCTGTTGCAACTTTGCACCTGCTCGTCTCGCTTCGTACATACATCCGTTACATACTACTACCTGCCTGCCTGCCTACAGGCGCACCCACCCCTCATCTTCCTCTTCCTCCTCCTCCTCCACCCTCACACTCGCCCACCACCACCACCTCCACCACCTCCACCACCACCACCGTCACGGCAGAGTGTGCTGGCTGGCCCTGCACCTTGTGGGCAACTGCACCGACTCGCTTCCAGACTTTCCCGAGCTCGCCACTGCAGCCCAATCGGTCACTCGCCCTTTTGTGACCCATCAGCTATCGACGCCCTCGTCTCCCATCTGTCCGTTTCCTTCGCCCAACACCGAGAGACAGAAACCGCAGAAGATAGGAGTACGACAGGCCAAGAATAAAGAGTGGCCGGGGGGGGGGACAGCAAAAGCCAGTGAGTGAGTGCCTTCTACAGTACCTACCTCTCCTTCCTCTGCCATCTGCGCACTGCTCCTCCTTGCCTCCATTTTGCGCTTCTTGGCATCACAACCCTATACTTTCATTCATCTCCATCTCACCTCTGTGCTCCAGCCTTGTGTCTCCTGCATTGCCGGCTAACCGACGCCGACCCAACACAACAGACTCGACACACACACACACACCATTCGAGCGCCCCTCGTCTTCCTGAGAGCCTGGCCATGGAAGACAGTGCTGGCTGCACGCAGCAATCAGCGGCCGCCATGAACCAGTCGCCGTCCATGGTCTCCCCCAGCTCGACGACTCATCAACCCTCGGTCCACCAGCAGCATGTCGCTGCCGCGAGTTCATCGACTCCCGCCTCGAGCTCTCACATGAGCGCCACGTTCGAGTTCTCCTCTGCCCCTTCGGACGACCCCATGCCTTCCTTCGACCCCACCATTGCCGCCTTCACCGACATGTCCTTCACCCAATCCTCTGTGCCCTCGACGACTCTCCACGACAGGGGCTCATTTACCCCCGCGTCGCGGCAGCCAGAGTGCTTTCGCAGAGCAGACGTCGGCTCGCACGATAAGAAGCGCATCAAGGTCGACCCCGAAACCCCGGCTCTCGACTCCATCGACTACTGGATCCGATTTGACGACGAGGTCGACAAAATGGCGAGCTTCGAAATCGACTACTCCAAGCACAACGACCCCACAGGCCAGAATGGGTGAGCTTCATCCCGTCCTTTCCACCTGACCGGCGTAAGAGTAAGGGCAGGCGAGGGGAAACAATTGACTCGCCCATGTTGACTCGAGTGCCTCAAACACAGACTCGGTATGGCAACCAACACGATGCCCGGCTTGGGCAGTGGCCTTTACTCGACGGCCATGGCCCCTTTCAGAGAAGAAGACTTCATCGACGATGCTGCTTTTGACGAACAGGTTCTCTCCGACGACGAAGACATGTTCGATCAAGTGGGCAATCGGCCCGAGGACATGGAAAACCAGCAACAACGCCTCGCTTCCCCTCTAGCTGCATTTCCGCCGACCCAGCCCGAGAAGAGCATAGCCGACTCGATACCCATGGCTTGCGGCAGCAGACCCCAGCCCGGCCTACGGCTGAACCCGGCTCTGGAGGAGACTCCAAGGCAGATGCGCCGAGACATCTGGGGGGCGCTCCCTCGCGGCATGAACCAGGTCCTCAGTCCCGAAGAGCAACGCCACCTCCTCGAGATTGCGCTCAACTCGGGTCAGATGCCCGCCAGCTTCATTCCTCCCAACGGGTTTGGCATCGGTTTCGGCGCCGGCTTGGGAGCGCGTCCGCCGGCCGAGTTCGAGCGAAGAGCAGGCGGCCCTCCCTTCACCACCACGGAGACTGCTCAACACGGCATGGCCCCGGAGCCTTCCTCGCAATCCGACGAAAGCCAGGAGCCGGCATCGCTGAAACAACTACCAAGGCGTCCCGCAGCACCGAGATATGGATCATCAAAGAAGCCATCCGGAAACCCGATGACAGAGACGAGCAAGCCTCGGTCGGCCGACAGGATCGCTCACAATGACGTCGAGCGAAAATACCGGACCAACTTGAAAGTCAAGATTGCCGAGCTTCGAGACGCCGTTCCGGCGCTGCAATCGCCATTACCGGGAACAGAGGCAGCCGAGGCTGGTCCTGGGCAGCAGGGCGGCCCAAAAGTGAGCAAGGTAGGTCGCACCGAATTATGAGTCGTTCCGACAATCACCGTGCTCAAGACTCGCATCAACAGGGAACCGTCTTGACAAAGGCAACCGAGTACATTCAGCAGTTGGAGCAGCGGAACAGGGCCATCATGCTTGAACACCAGCAGCTGGCACGCCGGCTCCAGGCCTTCGAGACGCTTTTTAACAGCGCCAGCAGGCAACCAGATCTGATTCCTAACCCCAGCATGACGCTTTTTGACCCGAGGGGTTTCTGCTAGAGGCTGGGGGACGAGGCCATCTGAACTCGCTCATCCGGGACTGGCGCCCACAAGCCCAGGCTTTGCCTTTCTGTCAAGTTATGTCTGGAACCTACCCGGCGAAATGAATGTGTATAACTACGAGCATCGAAGACGACAGTGTCGGGATATGGGAAGCCCACGAAAAGGGAGAGAGGGAACCTCAATCTCCACACCACAACATACCTGCGGAGGACGGTTGAAGGTCAATGAGGACGCACGGCCCACTTGCATGAAATCCATGAATTCTGGGCGACGAGATGTTAAGCTTTGACGGCCGAGTTTTTCCACATGAAAGAGAAGCGAGGTCCAGGGATTCCCCCCTTTTGCGCTCGTCCGCCTGCCTACCCTGTAGCGGTAGTATCCAGCTATGTGGATGAGGGAGAAGGAAAGGAACTGTACATCGCACTATAGACTAATTGGTACCTACCTACCTAGTTACTTGATTTGAAAAAGAATAAGGTACTGTGCATGTATACTTGCCCCGTTTAAGCCCTTCTTTCGAAATCACGAGTATTCGATTATTGTTGGCGTCACGTTGGCCGACCAGTCGGTTTGGGGAAAATGACCGCTATGTGAGAACGGCAGCGCTAGCTACCTACAGGCTCGGCGCCAGGAGACGAGCCCCGGTGGTATCCCCTCGGGTTAAACGTCTGGTGTGCAAGCTACTATGCTCTACTTGTATGCCCGTGAAGATGTATCCTATATCTTACACCGAATCCGGATAATAGTCGCAGGTACGGGAAGCCCAGCGTCGTCAAGACCGCAGCGCTTCAATATCGTCGACCTCCTTGACAGCCTCGGTTGACAGGATGAGTGGCGACGCGTCGTCCACGCACACGCTGTCCTCGATGCGGACGCCCATGCCGCGAAAATGCTTGGGCCAGCGCTCGTCGTCGGGGACATAGACGCCCGGCTCAATGGTGACGCAGTGGCCGACCTGCAGCAGCTCTCTGCGGCTGTAGCCGGGGCAGTCGTGGACGTCGAGGCCGATGTAGTGGCCGACGTGGTGCGGGAACAGCTGGGCGATGTTGCTCGTCGAGACGTCGAAGCCGATGCCCCGGAGCTGGTCGATGAGGCCGCGGGCGGTGACGCCGTGGATGTCTTCGAGCGACATGCGGGCCGACTCGCAGCAGAGGGAGACGCTGGTGCGCTGGACGCGGAGGACAGCCTCGTACAGGTCGCGCTGGGCGGCGGTGAACTTGCCCGAGACGGGCCACGTGCGCGAGATGTCGGTGATGTAGGTGCCGTACTCGCCGCCGGCATCAACGAGGATGAAGTCGTCGTCGCGGAGGATGTCGTTGTTGACGGTGTAGTGGATGCAATTGGCGCGCTCGCCGCCGGCCACGACGGGGATATAGGCCGGACCGTCGCAGCCGCTGACGACGAACTGGTAGTCGAGAAAGGCGTGCAGGTCCTTTTCCCTGGTCCACGGCCTCCTCATGGCCTCGGTGATGGCTCGCCCCGACAGCTGGCCGGCGCGCCGCATGTTGTTCACCTCGGCCGGGCTCTTGACGACGCGCAGCCTGTTCATGACGGGCGAGAGAGAAGTCTTCTTGGCTGCGAGGCTCGAGCGGTTGTTGCCGGCGAGAATATCCGGCATGGAGTCGGCGTAGACGAGCTTGGCGGACTCGAGGATCCGGGGCAGCGCTGTCGCGGCACTCTCGAGCGGGTGCGCCTTGTCGGCATTGAAGACATCGACGGCTGCATCGACGCCGTTTCTGTAGCCGGACCACTGCTCCTCGCGAGGCTCCTTGCGCTTGACAAACATGTGGAAGACATAACCACCCCGTACGGGGCCCGTCTTCTCAATGACGGCAACGGCGCCGTCCTCGTTCCAGCCCGTCAGCCAGAAAAGGTTGGACTCTTGCCGGTACGGGTGGAAGACGGCGCCCGACTTGTACTGCAGGATGGCGGCGGGCAGGACCGCGACGCCGCCATCGTCCATGGCATGGGCGAAGTCGGCTCGGCGGTTGGCATATTCCTCGGCGGTGATGCCTGGCGTCACTGCGGGGATCTGTCAGCGACAGGAGAGGCCAGTGATGGCATCGTGGACATGGAAGAGGGAGAAGACTTGCGCTCGCCAGGCCCAAGGATGTGGGGATGGGTCTCATGGACGGGCTGTCCGAACTTGAGGGCGGCCGCCGAGATGGATGCATAGCTTCTCGTCCTGCTGCCTCTCGGTAACGAAGTCGAGGGTCGACGAGCTGTGATGTGCCGGAGGAGTCTGCCAGGCCGTGAGGGGGCGGCGTAGAACGACGATAGGGGCGGGAATAACGGCCGCGGCAGCCTCATTGTCGGGGCCGGGGGATTGCTGGCGGTCGTGCTTCTTTTCTGACTGGGACGAAGTGCAATGGACGAGGCTGCAGATATGCAAGGCCACGCGAATCGGAGAGGTTGTGTTGCTGCACAATTGGCTTGGGTGACGTACCCTGCAGGCAAGAGGTCGAGGTATGTACTGTACAGTACATGGCCGGCTGGAGTGACAAGGCGCGAGTCTATGGTCCGTAACAAACTGTGCAACATTCCGTCGTGCCCTGTCCGTACAGAGCAGCACAAGAGTGGCCGGCCGCGTCTGTCTGTTGGCCTGCACATACCTGGTCATCGGCTGACTGATGGACCAGACACTTGTGCTTGCACAATTGTTGAGTAACTATGTATCCGTACCTATGACTACGAATACCCCGACACGACATAAGTTTGACGGCGGCTCCCACCGTAAGTGACGGGGCCCACCGTTTTGGGATGGCGACGACCCCCACCAAGTCGAACTCTCCGCACCAGGCCGACTTACAGTACCTAAGGTACTACACTACAGTATCAGGTACCTTGTATGTATCTAGGGAGGTACCGCACGGAGCATTTCCTCTTTGGACCAGCTGCGGGGACTTTGCGGCTGTTTGATTTGCGGAGCTGCGGCCATCCTCTCAGTAGCTCGGTTTTGTGAAAAGGAACTACCAGAGGCGCTGCACAGATTGCTGCATAAGTAATTTTCCAGAGCCGGCTCGACCAAGGGCCCCCGTGGTGTCTAGCCTCAGCCGGGGCGGTCAAAGGCTGAAGAGTAAAATACTCCATCGTCGGGCGTGCGTATAAATAAACGCAGCGGGCGGCGCCAGACCGGTCCCACGTTTCTATTCTTCCATGCTGACAAGCTGTTTGAAACCCCCCCGGACCCAAACAATGGACGGGATTGGACGGCCGGCCGACGTAATAACCGGTTGCTGGTGCGGCGGGCTGGCCCGTGCGTGTTTTTGGCCCTCGCGCCCGAACCAGGCATAGCGCTGTTTTGGCAAGCGCGAAAGCCTCTGGGCCCGTCCAATCAACACCAAAAAAGACCTCTTCGTCCAAAAAGCACGACTCTTGCACGTCACGACAGCCGCATCCCGTTCCTCTCCCCTCCCCCCGCCTCCCAGCGTGAACCGACGATCCGTTCAAGAGAGGCGGCGGCGACGACGACGACGGCTTCTCTCCTTGCCACCAAGGCTCAGTCAAATGCCTGCCTAGCATCATTACCTGTGCAATCGTCGACGTGTCGCCCGCACGCCCGCCCTTGCACGTCGCGTCTGGGCTTGGCCCTCTGGCATTCGGCCCCCAACCTGACCCAGCATCCAACCCACCCAGGGTGAGTCGGTCTGCTCCTCCTCCTCCTCTCGCTCCCCACCCTCCATCAGCAGCCCGTGTTCAGTCGAGAACAACATTCTGCCCACCCAAAGACGACACCAGGTGGTGTTTCGTCTCGGGCCTGCGTCCCTCCGGAGCCGTCCTGACTAACGAGGGCATGAACAAAAAGACAGGGCATTGATGGCAACCATATCTCTTTCGCCCACGCCAGCTCCCATCTCGGTCATGTCCTCGCGGCGAGCGCCCCTCACCAGCAATCCCAATGTCGTCAACTCGCCTCTACGCGGGGCTGCCGCCCTGGCCGGCTACGCCAAGCAGAAGCGCTCGCACGCCACCATCCAGCGGGAAGAAGCCTATGGGCAGCCTCCTCCTGTGAAGAAGCAGGCTCTCGAGAACGGCTATCAGCGTGCCATACGCTCCCCCTCCAGGGCCGCCGTGTCCCGAACCCATGTCCTTGTCCAGCGCGCCTCTGCCACCGCCACCCGCTCGACGACGGCCGCCTTCAAGGAGCGCGTGTCGAGGGCAGCGACGGCGCAGGCGGCTGCAAGAGCTGGCCAGGATGTCGACAATGAAAAGGAGGTCTGGAAGAAGCACTACAGGGCTAAGTTTCCCAAGATGGTGTTCTACTTTGAGAGCATTCCCGATGATGTCCGGGCCAAGTTGACAAAGAGGGTCACGTACTTTGGCGCTGTAGGTCTTTCCTCACCAATGCCGGCAGCACCGTTTTCTAATCCTCATCATCATTAGCGCCAAGAGCCCTTCTTTTCCATCGATGTGACACATGTCATCACCACGCGGACGATCCCTCCCGAGCGAGCCGAGGCTGCTGCTGAGGACTCTGCAGGAACAAGGGCTACGGAGCTCGAGCAGCAGCCGCAGAGCAAGCAGTCGCGACAGCAGACGGCCGAGGAACAACCTCAGACAATCAACCCGTCTCTGCTCGACAGAAACACGGCTGCGAGGCGGAAGCTGCTGTTCGAGTTCCGCCACGCGCCCATGCCCTCGCACCAGCCAGACGAAGCCGTCCGGCGTGGCAGCAACAGCAACAAGCCGCGCAACAATGACGTTCTCCACAAGGCGCGCGAGATGGGCAAGAAGATTTGGTCGCTGGAAAAGTTCCAGACCATGCTCGCGGTCCTGTTGGAGTCCGAAGGTCACAGCGGCGGCGGTAGCTACGCCTCCCGGTCCATGAGCATGCGGAGCCAGTACGGCGAGTCCAAGGGCTCCCACGAGCCGAACCTGCTCCAACTCCTCCACAACGAGCGCATCAACGGGCCCTCGGACCGCGACCCCACCGCTGTCAGCCGGGAATTGGTGTACTTCAAAGGACCCTACATCTACGTCTGGGACATGGACGAGAAGCAAAAGCCCGTTATGGTCCGCGACTACCCCAAGGTGGCCAACAAGACTGATGGCGAATGGCCTCAGTTTCGGAGCGTGGGTAATGGACGGTGCCCTTTTGTAGAAGAGGTTGAGCCCGCACCCGAAAAGGATCATCGAAAGACCCGGGAACGCGAAAAGGCACGAGCTGCCGCAGCAGCTGCGGCTGCGGCGGCAAAGCGAGAAGACGATCCCGTGCCAATCCTGAAGCCCCCGGAGACCATATCTCTGGCGAAGCCGGTCACAGGTAAGCGAACGCTGACCGAGATGCAAGACGGCGATCAAAACAGGGCGGCAGGGCATGCGGTTACGCCTACGGCGATGGCGGACCTCGGTCTAGCCAAGACCGGCGCTGTGTGCCAAGGCGGAGAGGCGCCGTCGACGCAGAACGCCTTCATCAGCCGCGCTGCCGGGGGCGGAAGATTACTCGGGGGCGAACCAGTGGCATCGGGCATCCAGCCCTCGAACGTCACATCGGCCATTCGCTCGCAGATGATCTCGTCCACATCGGGCATCAACGGGGCCAAGGCTGGGACCAGCAAGGAGGTCCATAGACTGCAGAGGAAAGTGTTGCAAAAGGCGACGACACCCGCTTCTCACGACCCCAGCTCCCGTCGTCTTGCAGAGATCTCAGTAGACGTCGCGTCTAGCCGATCGACGAACATGGGCCGGCAGACATCACGGACCGTTCACACCCAAGACGAGGACTGCCATTCGCAGCGTACCGCGGCGGCCGCGGCTGAAGGCAAGGAAAGGAAGCTGCGCTCGCAGCAAACACTCAAGAGCAAGAAGGATCTGAAGCCTGGCTATTGCGAAAACTGCCAAGACAAGTTTCGAGACTTTGACGAGGTGAGCCTCTCTGACATGCCAGACGTGTAGTGACCAAATGCTAAGAAGTGGGCAACAGCACATTGCCTCTCGAAAGCATCGCAAGTTTGCTGAGAATGACGACAACTGGACCGAGCTCGATCTGCTGCTGGCCCAGCTGAAACGCATGCCGAAGCACTCTGCGGGCCACGACTCCGATTCCGAGAACACGTGGTGATGCGGGAAATAGACCAGACGGTCTCGGACCGAGAGGCTTTGGTATCGAATCTCAGCGATCGCTCTCGCCGACGCCGTGCCACTGGGTAGGGGTCACTCCTGGAATCCTACCATCGTCTCTACAAAATGCGTGCACGCCTCTTCTGCATGTCTCTGCCGCGACTCGACTCCGCGTCTTCTCCTTTCTCCTGATAGCCGACACCACACCCGCGTTAGGCACGACCCCCCTCCCTTCCAGCCCCTCGGGAAAGATGCGATCTCGCTGGCCCCGACCGACGTGATTAATCCTATCAACTACCTTTCTGACTGAACACATTTTCATTATTCTCTCTCATTTCGCTGTGTCATCTTACACAGACTCCGGCATGAGCACCCATGATTTCGCGGTTGTTGGGACCCTGAATCATCATGGCTGAGGCGTTTATTATACCTGCCCCTTTGGCTTGCCCATCCCTCGCCCGCCCCCCCCCCCCGCCTCGTTTCTTTTTTCTCTCACACATTTTTCTTCCTCCCGCTCTCTTGGACGGCGAGTGGTAGGCCGCCGCGTGGTGGTTGGTGGTGGCAGGGTCGGGGCATCATCATGATTGGAGTGTTTTTGGGTGACGGAGGAGAACAGTGACTCGAGCGTTGGAGAAGCAGAGAGGTAGCACGAAGGCCGCGGAAGAAAGCAAGCGGTGACTGTAGATATACAGATTAGCACATGCATGTGTAGCTAACATGTTACAATGATGACGAAGTGTAACTTGGGGTGCACTGGCACAGGGCGACAACAGACTTGGTGAAAGTGTCGATGTGGGGAAGGCGGCGACACGGCCGACGCATGAGACATGTGTTTAGGACGAAGCTCACCAGCTTTTTACAGTCGGTTGCTGTGCTACTGCTGACGGCTGTCTCTGTACATTGTATATTGCATGCAGACCACGCGAGCTCGGTTGGCTGCGTGTAAGTGGCCTGCACTGCTCTTGTGTCTCGCCATGGCTCGCATTGCAGCTCAGCCCCGTCAAGCGTGAGCACTTGTCGATGTCGCTGGTTGATGACACGCCGGCCGAGACTGATCAACGACTTTGCCGTGGCGACGCATGGCGCGCTGAGTCGCTTGCATACATGGGGACCGGTGTGAGCCATGTCTCTGTCCTTGCAGCCTTGTCTCCCTCCCTTTGGCTTCCCCTCCGGCCAAGAGCGGCGCTGGACGAGGGAGGGCCAAGGCCCCTGCTCGCGTTAAGCCCATTGGATAAGGGACGTGTTTGCTTGGCGGACGACACGATAGGGCAGCAGCAAGTCGAGAACAACGCCGGGGGGGTGCACAAACGGGCTGATGTATGCAAGCAAAAGGGCGTTCCGGACCACATGCTGGGCCGCATGCTGCTGTGCCGCGTCGACGGACGAGTCGAAGCGGCAGACGGCCGTGTCTTCGGCATCGATGGAAGGGGCGAGGATTGTCCACGCCACCGTGGTACAGAATACGGGGTTTCTCGCAGTCGACGTGGACGCCATGCACGTCAGCGAGAGACAGACAGAGACAGACAGAGAGAGAGGGGGGGGGGGAATGGGAGAGGGAGAGTGTGTGTAAGAGAAAAGGGCTTGCTAGCTCGCCGTCATGGGAGGGAGAGGAGAAGCTGTCGGAGGAGAGAGATCAGAAGGTTTGATGCTCGCCCAAGGTCGAGTCATGGCACCACCGCCCGAGGACGGACGGATCCCGAGGAGGCGAGGCCGGTGTGCGCGGGATGCAGAGCGCCTCGCCCAATTGTCGCCCATCGTCACCACTTTCTCAGCACCATGGTCCGGCGCAGTTGGAGGGGCGCCGAACTGCAGAGCGATTGGCCGAGGGCATTCACATGTGGCCGCCCTGCTGGGGAGTTGGCGTTGAGGCACAGACATGATGAAGGGCGCGAGGGGCCTGAAAGACGGCATGGGAAACGGGACGGAAACCTGGATGCAATATCCTGTACTCTAGTCGGACCGAAGGCGTGCTTTGTCCTTGGCGGGCGTCAGCCTTTGATGACGAGCCTTTGGGCCTGGATACAGCATAGCACTCGCGAGGTTCACGAGATGGCATTCAGTCCTGGAAGTGAATCCCGGCGAGGACAGGGGGCGTGGCCATGTCTCGGCCCAGACGTCAACGGGAAGCCGCACATGATGGCATGGGCAAGCAGTCGACAGCCGTGCAGACGATAAGGACGTTGTCCAAAAAAAGAAAAACGCAGAGGAGAAAGCTGGGGGTGCAGAGGCGCGCAAGCCGCTGACGACGGGGCGGCAGGACAGGCAGGCGAGCCGGGGAAGCCCGATACCGGGGGCTCGGGAATGGGGCGTCGTGCACGCTGCCCTGCCCTGCTCTGGAGTGCAGCGCCGAGATGGCATAAGGGGTTTTTTTTTTGGTCTTGACGCACATGGTCGGTCGCGTGCCCAGCCGTCAGCCGGCTTGTCTCTTTGCTCCGGACATGGGGCTTGTCACGCCACGGCGAAGACTTACAGTTATGCGCATCATGGGCGTACGGAGATGCCGGTGCCCGTCCAAGGAGGCTTTGACACTTGGTGAGTGTACATGGGAAGCTGTGGGTGAGGGTCACGGCATACATGTGTGGATGGTGCATATTCGAGCTGCCCGAGGAAAGGGGGGGGGGGGGAGCACAGTGGTGATGAATATTCAATATCCATCTGCTAATTAATCCAAGGAGTGAACCACCAGTGCGTGTTTGCGACGGAACAGACCATGTGCTGGGTGAGGCTCGATGCGACACTGCTGCTGCTGGGATGGGGGAGCAGGATTAAGGATTCCGAGCAAGACGATGAGGGCGAGGGAGGTGGCAGTCGGTCGATCGGCAAGGCGGGAGGAATATTACTGATGATTACTGGGGCCTGTCCGGGGCCCGGGGTTCGGAGGGCCGGGCCGGGGGGGGAGATGAATTCCGCCCCTCCCTGGGTCTCTCTCTCACTCCCCTCAAAAGTGCGTGCCTGCCGGAGAGTAAGACTGCGTAGGGCAATGGCTCTTGGTGGTGCGGGCTGTTGTTGGCCTGTATGTGAAACCGGTGCTTTGTTAGTTCGTCGACGGAAGCATCGCATCATGTTCTCGTATGCGCCTCGCCGGCACGGGGTCTTCGGAACCGCCCGAGGGGCGAGGGGCGCAGTTGTCGTCGGCGAGGTCGAGCGCCCACCGGGGAGAAACAAGAGGCCAAGGAATCCCGTCCAGGCATTTTTTCTTGCGGCGCCACGAAAGCGAGCTAGCCAAGTACCGAGCACTAGTCGGGTTTCGCTACATGCTATCTTGTACCTACCTACCTACCATCTACCTACCTACCTCGGTCTCGTTCGCTCTCCAGGGGCGCCGTCGACAGCGTCGCACACGCACAACGCGGGCAAGGGGAAGGGGAATTAAGGTTTCTGATGGGGAAATCATAGAAGAAGAAAAAAAAAGGAAAACAAGTCGCGGGAATTGATCGACCTCGAGCCCCCCCAAGAAGGGAAACCATGCCATGGCCCCGCGCAGGCTGAAGAGGCCAATCGGGCATCTCGCAACCAGCCCACCAAGGGCAAGCGACGACAAAGGGAAGAGAGAGACAGAGAGAGAGAGAGAGAGAGAGAGAGTCATGGAGAGAGAGATGGACGTTGATACCGGGTACATACACCTTGACTACCTAGGTAAGTCATTTTGTAAAGCAACACCCCCCCTCCTCCCTTTTGAGAACGGGGACGGCACACGCCGCACGGAGGCCCCAATCTTTTCCCCGTTGCATCACCAGTCTGCGCCATTGAGCGGCCTTTTTTCCTTTCTTTTTTGCTGCTGCTGCTGCTGCCGCCGCTGCTTCTGCCTCGACTTACATACGTACATACATACATCATACTCACATACCTTCTCGTTCACGCGCAGCGGTACCCCCAAGTAGTTGCCTCTGCCTTGCTCGACCTCTTCAGCTTCACCGCCGCTTTCCTCATCCTCCACCTTGGCCCGGAGAGGCACATCGACCAACGGGGGCCTTCGCCGAGGGACAGACGGCCGCCAGCCTCGCTCCCCCCATCGCCTCTCCTACTTCCTGTTCTTCCGCCCGCTCACAGCCGTTACACGACGGCCTGTGACGGGGGGGGGCAAGAACGAGGAAAGGGAGCGAAGAAGGGCTGGCTGGCTGGCCGGGAGAGAAGGAGGGGGGGGAACAACGGTCCGTCTTCTTCTTGCTTCCCTTCTTAACTGCCACTCGGCGCCTCTTTCCCTCGCTCGCTCTCTCTCTCCTGCTCGCTCATCCAAACCCCCATCACCTCCTGGATTTGTCCCGTGTCTCCCTCGCTCTCGCCCTCTCATCTTAGCTTCAGTCGCTCTTGCCTTTTGCCCCTCACCACATTCTTGTCCTCGTGTGTCAGACTCTCTGCTCGTCTTGTGTCAGACTCCTTTCCCTCTCCGTCTCCCCTTTGCCGGGGTCATACAGGAGATAAAAGAAGGACGAGACCCCCCCCTACTTGAACCGTTGTTGTCCTCCCCCAGCTCACACACGCACACACACACTCACTCGTCTGGCTCACCTCAGGGACCCCTGTCGAGAAACAAGAGGAAAAAGAAAAGAAACAATGACGGGCCCCAAGTCGTTGGCTCACACCAACGCCACGCTCCAGATCTGGAGGCGCCTGCGCGATCTCAGGGCCAAGTCGACGGCCATTGTCCTCGACGGCAACAGCCTCGACATTGCCTCGGTCGTCGCCGTTGCCCGCCACGACGTCAAGCCCCTCATCAGCGCCGATCCTGAGCTCGCCAAGCAGATCGACCTCAGCGTCGAGGCCCTCGCCGCCTACCTCGCCCGCGACTGGGTCGTCTATGGCGTCAACACGGGCTTCGGCGGCAGCGCAGACTCGCGCACCAATGGCCTCGTCGACCTGCAGATCCATCTGCTGCAGCACACCCAAAGCGCCATCGTCACCAGCGCCGACAAGGACCCGACTGCCAATTCGGACCGCCATGCCCCCCATGTCATGCCCCCTGAATGGGTCCGGGGCGCCATCGTCGCTCGCGCCAACCAGAACCTGCGTGGCCACAGCGCCGTCCGCCTCTCCGTCCTCCGCAGCCTCATCGACCTGCTGCACCATGACTTGACGCCCCTCGTGCCCCTGCGCGGCACCATCTCCGCCTCGGGCGACCTCATGCCCATGTCGTACATTGCCGGCGCCGTCACCGGCAACCCGGACATCTTCGTCCAGCTCGGCCGCGGCTCCGAGGCCCGCGTCATGCCCTCGTCCGAGGCCTTGCGCATCAGCGGCCTTGCCCCCTCGGGTCTCGGCCCCAAGGAGGCCCTCGGTCTCATCAACGGCACCGCCCCCTCCGTCGCCGTCGCCAGCCTCGTCCTCCACGATGCCCAGCACCTTGCCGTGCTGTCCCAGATGCTGACGGCCTTGACCGCCGAGGCCCTGGGCGGCAACGTCGAGTGGGTCCAGCCCTTTATCCACGCCGCTCGCCCCCACGCAGGCCAGATCGAGGCCGCCGGAAACATTCGTCGCTTCCTCAAGGGCTCCAAGATGGTTGTCGGCCTCGAGTCGAGGAAGAGAAAGGGCCACGGCCTGTGGCAGGATCGATACTCGACCAGAACCGCTCCCCAGTGGATCGGCCCCTACCTCGAGGACCTGCTCCTGGCTCAGCGCCAGCTCGAGGTCGAGCTCAACTCCACCTCGGACAACCCCCTTGTCGACGCCTCCCCCGATCCCATGCAGCAGCAGCTGCGCAACGAGGCACCCGGCACCGGCGAGGTCTACTCCGGAGGCAATTTCCAGGCCACCGTCGTCACCTCGGCCATGGACAAGACCCGCCTGGCCCTCCAGATGATTGGTCGCCTCTTGTACTCCCAGGTGACCGAGATGATCAATCCGTCGACAAACAACGGACTCGAGGCCAACCTCAACGTCAGCGTCCATGAGAACTTTACCATGAAGGGCATCGACGTCAACATGTCGGCATACATGTCGGAGCTCGCAGCCCTGGCCCATCCCGTCTCTTCGCACGTCATGTCTGCTGAGATGCACAACCAGGGCATCAACTCGCTCGCCCTGCTGTCCGCCCGTCGCACCGCCGAGGCCGCCGATATCGTTGCCCACATGTGCGCCTGCCACATCTATGTCTCGTGCCAGGCTGTCGAGATGCGCGCCAACCACCATCGCTTCCTCGACACGCTGCGTGACAGGGAGCTGAGGGACCCGACGCACTTTGGTGCCCTGCACGGCCTCGGCCTCAAGTGCACCGACGTCGAGAGGCTCGCTGAAGAGCTGTTCCCCGTCATTGAGTCGACCTGGTACCACTGGAACGCCCACACCTGGAAGCACCGCGCAGCTCACGTGGCCGAGGCCATCATGGCTCCCGTGGCCGAGTTTCTCACCGTCGAGGGCCACGAGTGCTCCGTCTCGCAGCTGGCGGCATTCAAAAAGCACTTTGAGAGCATCCTATCCAAGGCCGCGGCCTCCAACTTTGGACACTGCTCCCTGTTGCCGTCAGACGCCGTGGCCGCGCGCCTCGGCAACGGCAGTGCCCGGCTGTACACCTGGCTCCGCTCCAAGCTGGGCGTGCCTCTGCACTGTGGCATCGACGACGACCCGCTGTACAACGCACGCAAGGGCCTGCCCACGGATAACAAGAAGACAGTCGGCAGCTGGGTGACCATTGTGTACGAGAGCATCCTCACGGGCGGGCTGATGGACATGGCCATGGACGGCATCGAGTCGTCGCTGGAGGCGCCGCGGACCCTCGGGGAGTTTGAGAGTCTCTGCAGGGAGATGGCGGATATGTATTGAGCAGCTGCCGATGGCTGAGGGCAACGACTTTTCCAGATGTCTGGTCTCTTACCGGGCGGGAAGAAGGGGAGAAGGAGGAGGAAACATACACGTGGTTGACCGAAGGCCCAACGCAAAGTCGGTGGAGGAGAGGGAGGCGACGTGATTTCGTATGCCTGGTGGGGAGAAGGAGAGAAAAGGAGAGAAAGGGAGAGAGGAGGAGAGAGGAGGAGGAGGAGGGAGGAGGAGGGGAGAAGGAGGGAACCTGAGAGAGGCGTTTGGCGGAGGTAAGCAGGTCTTGTGGTGGGCGAGTCACACAAGGTGACACAATACAGGCGGTATCTTGAGCTTATTAGGTGATTTCCAATCTTTACTCTGTCGTTTTCCTGCAAGCGTCAGCTGCAACTGTAGGTAATATGTGTGTGAGATGACAAGTTGGTGACACGTTCGATGGACGCTGCAGTGTCATCACAGTGTGTGTCACAGTGCGAGACAGTGCGCCGTACATGAGGTAGGCGGTGACCTGCGTCGCCTCGCCGAGGTCACCTCTGACCAACATCTCAGCACGACAGTTGATGAACATTCCAACTCGCCCTCGACTCGCTGAGTGGATTCAACTCCCCCTGTTCCTTAAGGAGCCGCCGCTTGAGCCCCCGCGGCCTTGCAGCAGTCATGGATTCCTCGCCCAACCAGCAAAGACGGCAGCGACCGCCCACTTCACCTCACCCACGGAGCTCCTCGCACCGCCCACCGGCCTCACCCACACCCGCAGCCGACGATGGCGATGACGACAATGATTCCAATGACAATGGAGGCGACGACACGCCCGAGCTGCCCCTGACCATGTCGGCGTCGGTTGTGCTTGCCGACCTGCCACGCGACGCCGCCGCGGCGCTCGCTAGCGTCGCCGCCTTTGGGCCTCTCGACAAGGTCGTGGTGCGCTTCAAGCCCGTGGGCGCGGCGCCGGCGCTGGCGCAGGACCTGTGCAAGATTACGGCAACGCGCCGCTTCGAGGAGGTGGTGCGTTACCTCCGTCGCAAGCTGCGTTGCGGCGACACGGACAGCGTCTTTCTCTACGTCAACAGTGCCTTTGCGCCCTCGCTTGACGAGGTTGTGGGCAACCTGCACCAGGTGTGTCCGGTGAAGGGAACGACGACGCTCGATCTGAGGCGGCGTGCTAATCTCGGAACGAATGCAGTGCTTCAAGAATGCCCAGGACCAACTTGTCGTGGCCTATTCCATCACCCCTGCCTTTGGATGAACCATGGCAGAGCATTCGGGACAGAAAGTGTGTATCTGAGCATCAAAGTTTGCTCAGTGTGTTTATGTGAGAGGCTGCCCTCTGTCTAAGTCTCGGAATTCTGTCTAACATGGGCCGTCAATCGCCCTCTAGCCCTCCAGATGCCGCTGTAATGCAAAGGAAAACATAAGAAAACAAGGCTCTCGCTGTGGTAATGTGGACGTGGACCGCCCTCTCAAAGCTACAGGTCCTTGATGGTCCTGGAAAAGACGTCGAGTTCTTCCTCGGAAATCGGATACGTGTGCTCCCGCGCGGGATATTGACGGCTCTTGACCTCGTCTCGATAAGCCTCGAGGGCCCTGGTCGTCTCGCCCCAGACGTTGCCGTACTTTTTGACAAACTTGGGGAGGAAGCGGCCCGGTGGGAAGTTGCCCGTCATGTCCGTCTGGACCAGCACTTGGCCTGAGCAACCCGGGCCGGCGCCGATGCCAATGGTGGGGATGGACAGCTTTTCTGTCACGAGCGCCGCCACCTCGGCAGGCACCGCCTCCACGACGACGCCAAAGCACCCGGCCTCTTGCACGGCGAGGGCGTCCTCGAGGACCCGCAGGGCGCCGTCGCTCGTCTTGCCCTGGACGCGGAACCCGCCCAGGGCGTTTTGTCGCTGGGGCGTCAAGCCGACGTGGCCGAGCACCGGGATGCCGGCCGTGGTAATCTTGCGAATGGTGGGGGCCATTTCCTTTCCGCCCTCGAGCTTGACGCCCTGCATCCTGCCCTCCTTGACGAAGCGAATGGCGGTGCCCAAAGCCTGCTCCGGGGCTATCTCGTACGTGCCCATGGGCAAGTCGCCAACCTGGAAGCTGATTAGCCATGTCCCGAGCCTCGGGGGCGGCAGTCGTTCCCTTACGGTGAATGCGCTATGGGTGGCTCGGGCGACGGAGCGGCAGTGCAGCAGCATCTCCTCCAAGAGGACCTCGCTTGTGTCCTCCATGCCCAAGGCCACCATGGCGAGGCTGTCGCCAACGAGGACAACGTCCATGCCGGCATGGTCAGCGGCGTGGGCGCTGGGGAAGTCGTGAGCGGTGATGACGGTGATGGGGTCGCCCTTTCTATGCAGCGATCGCAGGGTGCCCAGCGTCACCTTTTTGCGAGAGACGGACGGGGGGGCGCCCATGGGTGAGTGAGAGCTGTGTCGAAGCTGCTGACGAGAGGCTGCCATCGGTGGCGGGGCGGAGCGGGAGGTGAGCTGCGAGGCATGGCACGGCGTGAGGATGACGTTTGGCCGCAGGGCTCGTGTCAACTGGGTCCATGACCTGGCCTGCGGCATGAGGGCCATGGATGGGGATGGGAGGAGACGTGTGCGTGTGTGAGTGTGCGTATGTGAGTGTGTGTGAGTGTGTGTGAGTGTGTGTGAGTGTGTGTATGTGTGTTTGAGTGTGTGTGAATGTGTATATGTGTGATGAGGGGTGGAGTGTTGTGTCTTTGTTTGTAGTGTTGAAGTGGTATGAATACGGGTTATGTTGTGAGGCGTGAATCGAGGCGGTGGTTGGTGCTTCTAGCATGCAATTGCAAGATGTTATGCATGTACTTGCAATGGGGCGCACACCCTGCGGCGGATGAGGTACCGGGCTGACTCGAAGACGGAGTGGGGCACTGAAAACGGCGGGCAAGAAGCCGAGGACGGACCAGACAAAAAAAAAAAAGGTGCAATTGGCTTCCTTGGTGCCCTGAGAATGAAAAAAAAAAAAGATTGAGAAGAGGCCAAGCGCCAGGGGCGGAAAGGGCGAGTTTTTAAACGGGGGGGCCCAGTCATGATGGTTTTTACGATGTAGAATTTGGTATCTCTGGCGGTATTCTGGAGGCTACGGCGCAGATGAGAGCACCGCCCCTGGCTGTCCCTCGGCTGCCGTGCCCGCCTGGTCAGGCTGGTACATGGCGTGTACCACCCCCCCCTCCCCTTCCAAGCCCGCGACGACGGTGGGTGGCCCGCACGGCCGGGAAGGGGGGCGGAGGCGGAGACCAGTTCGGGACGGCCGGCCGGGGGCGCGGTGGAAGGTGCCGATGAATTTTCGGGGGGTCCACTGAGTCAGCGCGGGAGATGTGTGTGTGTGTGTGTGTGTGTGTGTGTGTGTGTGTGCGTGTGCGTGTGTGCGTGTGCGTGTGTATTCTCGTACAGTACAGTTCTGCGGTTTGGCGTCTTCGGGCCTGAATTTCTGTCCCGTCTTATTTAATCTTGGGCCTTCTTGGCGCACTGCTTTGGCCGCATAAAGGCAAACGTGTTCCGAAACGGGGTTCAACTTCGTTGGGCCTGCGCTTTCTTCCGGCTCCGCTAAATCCTCGGATGTGCATCAACGCGCGCAGCCCCTCCTCCCCTCGTGACTCCCCGTCCACGACTGAACCTCGTCCCCAACTCCCCAACTCGCCCTTGCTCCCCCTCGAGACGTCGTTTCCTCTTTTCACTCACCAACGCCTCCCTGTCCCTTTTCTGCTCTTCCCCTTGGGCCTCGCGACGACGCAGCGCGGCCCCGACTTCGCCTGCATCGACGCCCCTCGACTCCTCTCCTTGTCCGCCTCCCGCGCAAACCCCGAGGTCGAGCCCCTGTTGCCGTCGCGCGTCCAGGTCAATCAAATCGTAGTGACGCACTGTTGTCGTTTGTCGTTCTGCTTTGGGCCGCTTCGCTTAGCATCGCCCAGCCGCCGCAGCCATGAGCAGCCCGCGCCGCCGGATCGAGACGGATGTGAGTGGGTGAAGCATTATCCGCCATGGGACCGATATCGGGTGGCGCACATAACCATCCTCTTGGAAACGCTAACCTTGGGCTCTTCCTTCTAGGTCATGAAGTATGCTCCGCCCCTCTCCGAGTGGCCACGCAGTGGCGCGCATATGCTTTGCTGACATGACTCCAGGATGTACGAGCGAACGAGTCCCCACTGACGCCGCCGCTAACGGGAG